>OX155969.1:16959529-17030142 GCA_944548615.1 Micropterix aruncella | reverse complement strand
ACATACATATGCAGTAAAAATATAACCATTGATTTTATAGTAAAGTCAATGATATAACCCTTCTTTTGGCAGACTGGAAATAAATTAAGGCAATCAGTATTAACCGAACCACACTCATAATTTCATCACAAGTAAAAAGTTTTACCACCCAACGAAGTGGGCACGGGTCAGGTAGTAATATAATAAAATTATTTTAAATTTATATTTTATTCCAATTGATTTAGAAAGGTTTGAGAATTGATCAGCTGTTATTTGACATTGTCATTGGCGCGAGGTCGTTCAGGTCGGCGGCCTTGAAGGGCGTTTAACTACACAATAGTCGCCAGGCAAGGGCTACAGATGGCGCTGCACTGTTATTTCTGATCGATGTATTTTGAATATTTGAGACATTTACCACCACTTGAACTATTTTTAAAATGGAATAGGCATTACAAATAAAACCAGGGCCTAAAACGTGATAAACGTTCTATTTGTGTTATTATTTGTTTACGCTTTTTATTATATATCCTGGCCACAGTGACGCAACATTTCATACCTTATTAAAACGAATGAATGAATTCCTCAACGCCAATTCTTGCTCTCTGAGTGCCTCCCATTTATCATCCATCTCCTTCCTTCTAATTTTCTGTACGTCTCTCTTTTCTGCTAGTTTTTCTGTAACTACCGAATACTCACGGCGTGCTGCCTCCAGTAACATCTGGGGCGTCGTACGCGCCGCATCCCAATTTGGATATTTTCTAGAAATAAGTTAATAGTAAAAAGACATTCCTAAAAACAAGCTTTATTATAATGCTATGTCCCGAGTCAGCCCTATGTGCAGCAGCCATGTCATGGTGAAACATAGAAAGTGCTATCATAATTGAATTCGTTTACAAAATTTCGATTCTGTGCTGTTGACCGTTGAGGAGTCCCCTCGGAAGCCAAGCCTGGGAGCAGCAGTCCTGTCGCTGTGAAACTAAGAACGGGCTAATATAACTGAATGCGTACCTATACAAAATTTCGTTTCCGAGCTGTTGATCGAGAAGGAGTCCCCTCGTCGGGAGCCAACCCTGGGTGCAACAGACATGTCATGGTGAAATTTATAACGGGCTATCATAATTGAGTGCGTACACAAAAGTGTGTGTCTGTGCTGTTGACCGTAGAAGAGTAGCCTCGTCGGGAGCCGATCCTGGATATAGAATCAGATCATGCTTACCATAAAAATGGATTATCATCGGAACTGAACTAACTTGTAAAATTTCAACTTCATAGGATAAGAGGAAGTGGTTCTAATTCAGCTTGCATTATTTGATCTAAACAAACTAGCAAACTAACAAACATTGTAAGATAAATAAAAACTTTTACAATTTTCTATGTCATAATGGTAAAACGGAAATTGTTAGACTCCCTATGTTGCACTCGTAAATCTGTGTATTGAGCAAAGTTTACGTAAGAAAGCCACGTGTCGTTAAATTTTCGATTAGATGTAAAGTTAAAACCGTAACACTGAATCGTCCAGACAAGACTGTTGCACCTTACGTGCTTCCTATAGGAAGGACGTATACGTATACGTGCTTCCTTGCATTTCGACGTACCTATACGACGCATACGTATGCGTCACAAACCCTTTAAAACGTCATCCAAATCACCTCCCCCCCACCCTTAACACTAACCCCCAAAACCCTTCTGCATTCTAAGCACTTGGATGTCTATAGCGCTCTAAATAAGGCGGGATAGAAACCCTCTGAAGAAGAAAGATAACGGAAAAAGAAGAATATTTTCATCCGGAACATTATACATCCTGATTTCTTCGTCTATCTTCTTCGAAGTTAAATCACTCTAGATAGGAGGGATAGGAACCCTCGATGGAAGAAGAATATTAGAAGAAGAAGACCATTTTCATCCGAAACTTTGTAAATCCCGACGACTTGGCTATGAATCGAAGCACTCTAGATAAGGCGGAATAGGAACCCATGGAAGAAGAATATTTTCGTCCGAAACTTTATACATCCTGAGTACTTGCTCTTTCTTCTTCGAAGGTAAAGCACTCGATATAAGGCGGGATAGGAACCCACGGAAGAAAAAGAATATCCGAAGAAGAATATTTTAGTCCGTAACTTTATGCATCCTAAAGTATTTGGTCTATCTTCTTCAAACTTAAAGCACTCTAGAGAAGGCGGTATTTCGTCAGAAACGATAATTTCGTCAGAAACGATAAAGGAATTACGATACCTGCGCAAAAATACCTACCATTTAAATGTAACAATCATTCGAGCTTCGCATGTGTTTATAGTATTTCCGTGTTATTATTCAAGTGGTATTTTGACAACAATTATGTAGTTTTTACTTTCCTGGCAAGGAAAATATTGTGGACGCACTTCTGCATGATAGCGCCCAAACGCTTCGTCCGATTGAGCTGACATTTGGTATGCAGGCATCATTTGTTCATCACAAGACTTGTAAAGATTGTGGTTGAAATTGGTCCCCCAGAAGGCGCGCTAGTCGTAATTCCATCTCGAAATATTGGACTTAGAAACTTGAAATTCTGTACACAGGTGCCTCGTTGAGCCGAAATCACATTTTGATATTAAACTGATTATATTTTAAGTAGTATGTAGTCGTAAATATATTAGACATAAATAATCGTCATATTTATAGTCGTAAATATTTTTAGTCGTAATATTTGAAGTCCGCCATAAATTAATTATTTAGTAAGGCCCCTAAAATCGGTACCGCTTGCGATGCGTGGATCGTTCGAAATTCAAATTCAAAGGCTCACGGAGATCCGCGTTTGCAATTTGATTTTTAAATTGAGTGAGATGACGCGCCTTCGAAATTCAAATTTCCATTGCTTTGCGTCGCATATTAACAGGAATTTTTCAACTGCTCATGGACTTTATTTGTGAAATAAATATTCAGATGAAATAAATCCCTGGCTTCTTGTCAGAAAAGTCTTGGGGTGACACAACCATTTTTTTTAATACGGCGGTATTTAATTTTTTGAGTCGCTCGTATACGAGGCATTCCAACCGAAATTTCACAACGTGATTTCGGTCCAAAAATGCTGCTCTGTACCGAATTTCAACAGGTGGAGGTCGCGTAAACGACTTCGGACCCGTAACCAGTCGGGGGGACGGAGGTATCCTGAAGGTTAATTTCAGACGGAGATATCCTGCCAAAACTGGTAGTTAGAGGGCGAGGCTGCCCGCTGGGTATCTTTAAAGCGTTTGACTCAAACGGGCTGCTGACGAGCTAGACAGTTGATTATCTTGTCTCTAAGACTTCTACGCTCATCCCACGGCCGAAAGAATGATTAAATATCGCTATACCAGCCTGGGTAGACGGATTCGCCCGTTGTAGTCGACACCGCCCTATTGTACCGAATATCAAGTCTCGAATTGAAGTATGACTAGCGCGCCCTCTGGTGGGCCGATTTCAACTGCAAGCTTTTCACATCTAGCCATAACCGAATGATGCCTGCATGCCAAATTTCAGCTTATTCGGATAAAGCGTTTGGGCGCTCTCGTGGAGGAATACACACATAAACACACACAGAAACGCAGAAGTGCGTCGACAACACTTTCCTTACCAGGAAAGTAAATAAAAGTGATGGGATACGAGTGTGTTGTTCTTTATAATCATCCTACCCCCACTCCTCCGCAAAGGTAATTATTTACCTCTCTCTATTCATCTAAACCAGTGATTCCCAAAGTGGTCCAGGTGGACCCCCAGGGTTCCACGGGAGACCCGACGGGAGTCTAAGTTGGCTTGAAAAAAAATGGGGGTTCACAAGTTGTAAGGGGGTCCACGAGAATTTATCTGGCTTTGATAGTAAAAAACAAAAATCTTGGCGTGACTTTAACCATCAGTGTTTATTTTCTGCATTAATTTCCTTTTTTTTAAATCTTCCTTAATTTTTTGAATACTTATTGTATTTTAAGAAAGTCATCGACTGTTAGTTGTAAAAACTTACATATTCGATATTGCATATTTCCATCGTTAGATCTAATCTTCACATTTTTGACGAGTTTTGGAAATATGGTAGAAATTTAGCAGTACCCCTACTGCTAAATTTCTCTACCGAAACCAGTGAAATTTTGAATGTGGTCTATGTACCGCAAAATATCGTCAAATACAGGGGGCTAGGAATGCCAATTGTCTCACTTCGTAGAAGGAAGGTCATCTCTGGCAAGCGAGGGAGTGTCGAATTACATGAACGCTCGAAATGACGACGGGAGAGTGAATATGGGCTAAGGTCGACTCACCGTAAGTGTTTTAGACAATAAACAACGTTCATAGTATGTAACAACTTGTTAGATTAATTAATCATAGTGTAATGATAATTCGGAAGAGACCTTACGTCCATTTATCAAATAGTGTTGTATATATATATATATATTTAAGATATGCCCTCTGTTTACGCCGTTAAGGGTTTTATTTATTTTGTCTTATGATACCAGCCGGATGGCGTCGCTTAAAGGGAACGCACAAACCGGTTTTCACGCTCGCTGAAATATAATGCGGGTCATTTCAGAAGTGAAAGGTATATTCCCCCGCAAGCACGTATTTTGTGTCCTATAATCTCGCTCGCGACGTTTGCTAAAGGAAGTGAATTTCGCTATATCGCCATACCAACAAAACGCCATTCTCTGCATTCCTGGTGCACCAGAAGAAGAAGAAGACACCGGCAAAAACTGGTAAGTGCACAACCCTTCTTTGTAGCGCTATCGTGGCTGGTGTAATAAGGCAATTTTTATGCTAACAACCTTGGCAAACATCAATGGTAGATAGGTCTCTCCGCATCACCACCCTCAGCAACAAGAAAATAGAATAAGTAAATAAGTTTAACGTACGATATGAGGAGATTGTGAGGACGTTATCCCTAATTAGGTCAACGGGCAGGAGGCGGCTAGGATATATTTTGAATTTAGTGTTTAACGAAGAGCGGCTCGGTGTGCGCGTTGACCAAATTGCGTGGGTCAAGGGGAGATTAAAGGACACTTCACCAAACCTTCGTTTTATTCGGTCAAGGACAGCGCAGAGCGACACTCAAAGGAATCAAGAAGAAAACTGTCGTCCATTTCTCGACGATACTGTGGCAAGTATAAGGAGTGCTGCTGATCCAACCCTATCATCAAGATTGCAACGGAGTTTAAACTGCTTTACGAGGACTGTAGAGTAGTACTTCGCGGTACAGTCTACGAGAAAAAAGGTTTGGGAGCCTCTGATCCAAACTATACGCAAGAGAAAGCACTCGCTGGTAAATCACGGACTCGCTGGATACGGTATAGACAAGAGTGTTCAATGGCATTTAATCCAATGGCACGGGGAGCTCCCTCTGCCAAGAGCTGCCCCTGCCGTTTCCTTTCTGAGGAGTGTCTGGCTGTATGGCCTTCTACCAGACACCTCTTAACATCACATACACTTACTTGATCAAGTAATCCAATGTTTTTGCTTGATGGTAATCCACTGCGCTTTTTTCAGGAGGCCCTTGGGGTAAAGCTATCGGGGTCAAACCTTTATATTTTCTTAGCGACATTTTATTGCACTTTTACAAATTATATTTTATCTGCTCATATAATAAAACAACCCTGTTAACAGTAACGTTGGTAACAATAAAAAAAACTTTGAGGTAACCATGGTAATTTATAAAAAGAAAAGAAAGAAGAAAAATAAGGGTTTTTTAAACAGCATATTTCTTAAAAAAACATCCAAATGACTTTTGTCTGCGCCAGATTGGTAGGTGCCACAATGAAAAAATCGAAAAAATATTTTCTCAAAATCACCAAACATTAAGAATTTTGGAAAAAAGTAACTGTAAAGAATTTTGAATTTTGGAAGAAATTTGTAGTAACTAGTAAAAATACTAAAATATGCTACTATTGCTATGATAGTCACTTGACACCACAATCACTATCAATTGGGGGAGGGAAGAGGTTTGAGAGGTTTGGCAGGTCTGACGTGTTGTCTGCTTGCCGGGAAAGTCTTAGGGTGACACAACCGATGTTTTATTCTGAATGAACGAAATGCAATTTAAATTTTGCAAAAAAAATCTTTATCTAACACAGCATCAATTGTTTCCACAGACATTGGGCTCGATTGCGTTTCTTCGTGAACTAAAATCGGAAATTAGTCCGTGTGAACGAGACAGGGCAATAGGCAAGAGCGGAGTGTGAGATGACCGGTTGTCACTTTTTCGCATTAAAACTTCCTGCCAAGGTCAATTCTTACACCGCACTAAATATGCTCGAATTTATTCGGACAAGTGTAAGTTCGGCAGGTAATATTTATCGACGATCGTTTGTTTCATATTCCGCTCTAACGTATTGCTCTGTCTCGTTCGCTTGAACTAATGTAGTTTTAGTTAACAAAGAAACGTAATCGGGCCCATTATATATCTTAGTTTATGTTTTGTAGTATTCTCAGTATATGAATACTAGGAGACACCTAGGACGCCATGTTCAAATATAGACTCTGATGTAGACGCAAACTATGCATACGAGGAAAATATATGCGAGTATTGCGTGTCTGTCAAAACCTGCACGCTGTGGGACCCATAATCATAACCAAAATCATTGATTATATAGTTGTAATAATCAATGCCTAAATATATCATTGACCATTGGTGACTTGATACTGCCAATCGCTTTGATGATGATAATGGGCTCAATGATGATAATGGGCTCGATTGCGTTTCTTCGTGAACTAAAATCTGAAATCAGTTCGTGTGAACGAGACAGGGCAATACGCTAGAGCGGAATGTGGAATGAAAGCTTGTCCTTTGTTTGCAATGAAACTACCCACCAAAGATAAAGCATCTGAATCTAAAGGGGGTATTCATTAAGTTCGCGCATTAACTCTACTCCGCGCATCTGCAATTGCTCCGGTAGTGGATACGTTTGCGCTCCTGGAGCGTGCAACGTTGCACGCTCCGCGGCGAGCGCTCCGAGCGGTGGCGGTAATGCGCGAACACATGATCAGTGATGAGTGTGTTCGTGGACGCGAGCAAAGTGAGACGTTGGTGGATACGTCTCGCGCATCAAGTTCGACGTTGAGTAAACGGGAATCCATCGCTATGAAGTGGGCCGAAGAGAAATGTCTAGCTCTAATCTGCACCGAAATGATACAGTGCTGTGGGATCCGAAGGATGAGACATTTAATAATAAATTCTGGTGACGACATGTTCGCTCAACGTTCGAATGAAAACTGCGGAGCACTCGCTGTTTTTGAGTTGATGCGCGAACCGTCTCCATTTGAGCAGTTGCCTATGCGCGGAGCAGAGTTGATGCGCGAACCTAATGGATACCCACCTTTACACAGCCCGAAATGTTTTCAAATTGATTTGGACGAGTATACCTAAGTTCGACAGGTAGTTTTTATCGACTATCGTTCGTTTCATATTCCGCTCTAACGTATTGCTCTATCTCGATCGCTTGTACTAATTCCAGTTTTAGTTCACAAAGAAACGCAATCGGGCCCAAGGTGTATTTAGTTTTTCAACGTGTATCAGCCAATAATTTACTTTCCCTGGGAGTAAAAACTGAAAATAAAAAGAAAAATGTCAATTAATAGGAGATGGGGTGCCTTAGTAACACTTTCGTCATTAAAAAATATTCATTGCGTCAGAAGGATAGAGCCAGAAAATTGGACTAATTAATTTTGTCCAGCTAACTTGTTCTGTTCGAAACACTGTGCGCTGATTTGATATTTATCTCATTTCATCATTCGACAAATGTACAGTGGGCCCGATTGCGTTTCTTCGTGAACTAAAATAGGAACTTGTTCAACCGAACGAGACAGAGCAATACGTTATAACGGAATATGAAATGAACTGTTGTCGACTTTTCCGCATTAAAACTACCTGTCAACCTTATAGACGCCCGAATATGTAAGTTTGAACACATTTCGTGGGATGTTTGATTTAGCTGATGGGTAGTTTTAATGCAGAAAATGACAACCATTATTTCACATTCCGCTCCGACGTACTGCTCTGTCTCTTTCACATGAAATAATTTTCAATTTTAGTTCAAAAGAAATGCAATTGAGCTGGCAAATGGGTTGGCTCGAAAGCTAAAAAATTTAATCGGAGTTATGGTCACCTGTTGGGTATTGTTGCACTATTTTCAATTTACGAACTTTACTGACATCAAACATAACGCTTTTCGTTAACGTTTTAAAGTTCGATTTTACTATCCATCAAATTCTCATACTGGGGGCTTTAAATGAAATCGATTCTCAAGTAAGAACATAAAAAAACTAAAAATGGTGATGAAAAGCTTTATATAAAAAAAAACTATGTATAAAACAAAGTATAATAATTTAGTAGTTAGATTGTTTTATTGTGTCCCGCCAGTAGTTTTTGTCGATTTGGCGTCTCGCTCCGCCCTCTCGGTCGCAACTTTGACCAGCTTTCTTAATTCCATGAGAGCTCGCATCAGGACAACTAGCTGACCCTCGTAATCGTTGCGATCCGCATCCATCTTCATTCCTTTGTTCTTGCAAATCTTCTTATAGATACTCCAGATGCTCTCTTTTATCTGACACAATTCAGTCTGGCGCTTCAGTGTCGTTTCTTGCATTCGCTCGAGCGCCTGCTCCCATACCAGCACTCGTTTCTTCGCTTCGTCGTAACGATACTGGAATAAATAACAATATAATTTAACTTTTTATTCAGTATCAGTATCAGTAGCAATCTATTCATTAAGAAATACAATAAATGCATGTCGTAATAATCACTTAAAAGCCAGTTATCGTATATTAGAATTCGTCAGTTGTTAATAATATATTGATTGAAAATAAATGAAATAGAACATTAAACCTCGTGTGACAAGAAGATCGAAACAAACAAATTTTGCAATACCACTCAGGAGATCCGCTTTTGGCCAATCCAGTTTCTCTTATCTTGCCCCCAAATTTTATAATTGCTTACCACCAAACATTAAAGACATTAAAATTTCATATACATTTAAAAATAGTTTGAGTGCCTACCTCTTAAATTGTACAAATGCAGATATTGAACACCGTATTAGATAATTATATAATTGAATTTTTATAATAAAAACATAATAGTATATGCAGTAATATAAAGTGATGATTTCTAAATGTAATTTTATTTTTATTTTGTATATTATTAATACATATATAAATATATATTAATTTTTATCATGTTTTAAAATAAAATAATAGGTTATTGAAAATTTTCATGACATTTTCTTACGAATTTTTATTTCTGTTACCTTATTTATGATTTTGATTATTTATATAAATATAATATTATAGATTTCCTAGGGTACTTAAAATAAATTGTCTACCTTGGAACAGGCGGCAGCCTAGTTGGGTTAAGACTTTTGTATGTTGAATCTACTCATAATTTGAAATCAATAAATAATTTGTAATAATAATTCGATTTCAACAATATTATTATTAAATATTGTAAAATATTTATATTGAACATCATTTTATAAGCTGATGCATTTTATAGCCATCTCGATGAGGGTCTACCCCGGTAAGGACTCTATTTCCCATACCTCGGCAGGTGGATCAGTTTCCCTCGGGGGATTGCCTTCGGGCGCTACTGGGTGGTTTGCGCACCATGCGGTGTCAGCCAATCGAATGTGCACTCTGGTGAATAGCTGAAGGGGTCTGGAAACGATATACGGATTCCTAGGCAGCGGGGGTGGATGTTGACCTGATGTTATCCTTCCAAAACTGGTAGTCAGGGGTACCTTTTCCAGTGCCTCGCCGTAAGGCGTTGGCCTCTGACGGGCATGTTGGCGGTAGATGGTAGATGTGTATTGTCTCTATGTCATCTACGCTCACCTCACGGGAGATAGAAAGATCACTCTCGTTAAATCTCCCTGAGGTGACGGATTCACCCGTTGTGGTTGACAACCCAAGTTACATAATATCAGCCACTGTTGAAACGACCCGTTGGTTACCCGATCGCGAGTGAAGAGACGCCACAGCCCGTAATCAATTTAAAGTGAAATACCGCTGCATAAACATCAGGTAGAGACTTCGACTTCGGACCCTTAACCAGACGGGAGGACGGAGAAATCCTGCCAAATCTGGTAGTGAGGGCACGAGGCTACCCGCTGGGTAACTGCCAGTGTCACGCTGTAAGGCGTTGGACTCTCGCGGGCGTTGGCTTAGATAAACAGTGAACTGTCTATGTCCCTAAGTCTAGGGGGGTTAAGGGGTCCATGCTGAGATGGCCACGAAGACCCATTCTGTTCAGGGTTGGTCACACTCACGGTTCAACACCCATCCGAAGGCCTCCACGCATGAAGTGCGAGCCTGCAGATGGGTAGGACTCTGCGGCCTTAGGGTTAGTTTCCCCTAGGAATCAACCTTCTGGCGCTCCTGGACGGTCTGCGCACCGTGCGGCGTAAGCCAATCGACTGTGCACTCTGACTAACAGTCGGGGGAGTCTGGAAGCAGTACTGTTTCCTATAGAGCGGGGGTGGTTGCGGACCTCACGGCGACTGCTCTTGAAACGACCATCGGCTATCCGATCCTGGATGAACAGCCGGGTAAAGGACGCTGTGGTCCGCGATAGATTCGGTAAACACCGTCTCACCGCTTCGTAAGGGAGAGGACCGCGCAAGCGACCTCGAACTCGTAACCAATCGAGAGACTGGAGTAATCTGGAATCACAATTGGAAGTAAGGGCGTGAGTGTCGGCCCGCCAGATAACATTCCTGGCTATCTCGCGGTTAAGGCGTTGGCCTCTTACGTGCTTGTGACGTAGCTAGATGGTGGACTGTTTTGTCCTTAAGTCTTCTGCGCTCACTCCAGGGAGATAGAACGACTAATCGTTAAACCTTCCTGACGTGACGGGCTCGCCCGCTGTAGTCGACAACCCGAGTTGTGGTGACGGGTTGGCCCGCTGTAGACGACAACCCACTCTCGTCCGGTTTGCTAGACATTGAATGCACATTTGACCAATAATCAGGGGGTATTTGATATTTTAGGCACCAGGTTTGTATCGTTATAATTAATATTATCAATAATATTATTAATAAATAAATATAATTGAAAGTACTCGTAAGTTGGCGAGTTTATTATTTAAACCCATAATAACTAGTTGCCTCTCCTCAGATAGCTTCGTCATTTCAGATCTAGCGTTCTCCAGCGTCTCGAGGTCTTTTTCCTGACGGTCAGCCAACGTCTCTTTCGCAGCAGCTTTAATAAAAAGAGAATCAATATATTATGATGGATAGATAGGAAATCTACCATATGGATTCTAACACGTGTTCGTAATAAATAAAGTTTAGCGGACAGAACTTGCGTCACATCGAGGTAGACAACGTCGTCCTCTTTTAAACGGCAAATTATCACCTATGAAATCGGAGACTATCGCGGTTACCAAGATAAAAAAACGAATTTACCGCGTGAACTTTGTAGCACCCGACGTTTCTTCTGTATTGGATCGTATGCTACACGAGTAGAAACCCAGAGACCGAGCAGATCAAGAGCATTCTTGCTATATGTCAAGGGCGTGACAGATCAAATTAGTAAGATGCTAAACGAATTCGATATAAAAACGATCTTCAAGCCGACCCATAATATCGATTGATTTTTGAGGCCTGTAAAGGATGTAATGCAAACCACTGCAAACCCCGGGTATGTATGCAGCAGTCGAATGCAGCTGAGGTTTAGCCTACGTTTAGCGGCCCGTAGCAACTCGATTGATAGAACACATCAAAGCTGTTAAAAACGTTCAGCGAGAAAAATCGGCGATCTGCGAAAATATATTGGATAGCGGAAGTAACCACTGGCTGCAGTTTCAAAATTCCATTGTGCTATCCAAAGAACAATTCTACTTTCCTCGCTTGATCCAGGAAGCCATTGAAATAAAAAGAACCCCAAACATTAATAGAGACGACGCGACGGTTACAAACTCTCTTCTAAGTGGAACCCTCTTCTTAAAATGTTCCCACCGCCGAAAGCCGAACGCAAATACGTAGGACAGGATACAGTGAGTGTTGTATGCACGACAGATTTTCGAAATTCGCGCACAGCCCGCCCCCCCCCCCCCCCCCCCCCCCCGCACTACCGTTATAATTAACGCAGTGGCGGCAGCGGTATGCGGCCTACCCGCGGAACAACGAATTGCCAGCTTTTTCAGTCTACCCTAAACATCGGCGGCTGTAACGTCGCCGAAACGTCGGGTGCTACAAAATTCAAGCGGTAAATTCATTTTTTATCTTACCTATTATACTCATATCAAAGAGTTTGGTGGTGCTCTCTTAAAATACTTACCGAGTGTATTGTATCTGTTTAATATGTCGATTGGTTTTTTAAATTCTGGCACAACTTTAACCACTTCTAACAAATAGTCCTGAAAATTAAATGTTAATATTAGGTAAGTACATTTTTAGAAGATCGAAGGGTGACGGAGGAAGAGTTGAGGACGACCGCATCTATCTACAAGATACTTATCAGATTAGTCCTAACTTTCGCTTCAGAAACGTAGAGCCTCACTAAAACTAATGAAAATGCACTGGATGACCTAGACTACTTTAAACACAAAATACTACGTAGAATCTCCAGTGCAGTCAGGAGGATGGCATTTGGAGAAGACGTATAGCCAATTTTAAATCGATGACTATCGCTGTTGTTTAACATTATAAACAAGATAAAATCGATTTAGCGCGTGTAGTGTGTTACAGACGACGCTTCGGCGATGTTGTAACCGCCGTTGTCCACGGTAGACTGAAGTGCTCTCTCTCGTGAGCAGGCCCAGGGTTGTAAATGGGCTGACTGGGCTATAGCCCAGGGCGGCACTCTCTATGGGGCGGCACCGTATGTTTTTTTTTATTTAAAGGTGGGCATTTTTATTCAAAAAAATATATTTTTCCTTTTTGGTAATAAATCAATTTATTTGTAGGCGAATGAAGCAGAAGATTCCATTGTTTTAATTTTTTTTCGTGTGACTGCACTGCCCCGCCGGGCACCGGCCCGCCGCCCCCCCGCCCCCAGGTATGCAAGCCTGGGGCCAGTACTTAGGCTCGGGCGGGTTAGCGGCGCACTAAGTAGCACTAAGAATCTTCCTGACACTACCTGTCACAAACTGTACAGCAGAAAGGGGATTTTCTGTCTTATCAAGAGTCAAAAATGCTAAAAGGTCAACTCTTCTTGAGAGTAAATAGAATGCGTTGATGTTACTGTGCTGTGAACGGGACATTACAATGAATACGAACCTTTCCGATGTTATAAATAATTTTGTAAAAATGAAGGCTAGAAAAAACCATTACTGTAGACTGAGTTTCATGTTGTTACTTACATTGAATTTTAAATGATCTTGCTTCATTAACATATGTAAATAAATAATAAATAAATAAACTTTATTAGGTTATACATTACATTTTATTTTTAAAAAAAATTATATATTACAATCGTCATCTGAGTTAACAAACATTTGTGTTGTATATTTCTGCTTGTATATTTAACATTATTAAACCTGTAACTAAACTAAACGCTGTTTTACTAACCATGTTATTATATTCTCATGGTTGTGCATTTTTTCAAATTCAATACTGTTAAAGATTAAAATAATGCTAAAAATAGCAGAAGTTGGTGACAGCCGACAATGTAACTTGCTAACTTGCTTAAGCTAATATTATGTATGGGGGAGGGGGCGCCGAGCTGAGTATAGCCCAGGGTGCTAAAAACATAGCCCCGGGCCTGCTCATGAGAATGTATAAAATACCATAGCACACTTGGATACTCACGCATGTACAGGGAAATGTAAATATACAAGGAAATAAGGAAGCAGATGCCCCGACCAGATAACGATCTTTGGAACCTTTCCTGGTATCAGAACCAGCCAGAGCCATATAAGACGTCTCCCGAAATTGGCCACCAAAAAGCGGCTAAATAGAGAACCTACTGGAGGGACTCCTATGTACATGAAAAGTAGGGAGAACCTGCTGGAGCACGGAATGAAACAATCTAAAGCCCTCATAAAGCCGCCCTTCGCAAGTATATCTAAATCACTACTCAGACTGGGCAAACCTAGGACTAGGTGACTAATGACAGGACAAATTGTCAATAAACGCCTCACAACCATCAGAAAGATGACCGATTCTCTTTGCAGGAAATATAGGGAGGAATATGGTACTGCTCTATATATAATATGCGAGTGCCACGCTCTACCCAACTTAAGGCCCAAAACTATTAGAATTCTCTTATCCAAATCCTGACGAACTGCTTACGGGCTCTAAACTGTAATTTCAGGTCACTACTCCGCCTCTATTAGTTTACAACTCCTTACAATTCTAACTGCTCATTGAGGTTACTACACCACCTCTTTGAGGTTACTAGTCCGCTTTTGGTGTGTCATCTAAAATGGGCGAACCCGTCACCCCCAGGAGGATATAACGATATATAATCGTTCTTTCAACCTAGAGTGAGCGTAGGGACAACACAGTTCACTAATCTAGCTACCTCACTTACTCGTCAGAAGCCAATGCCTTACGCGAGGCACCGAGAAGCACTCAGCGGGTGCTGCATCATCCCTGACTACCAGATTTGCCCGGATTTCTCCGTCCCCCAGTCTGTTCACAGGTCCGAGGTCGCTTGCAAAACATCCACCTGACGTAAATGGTTATTTAGTTTAAATATTTTGGAAACTAAAGTTAGAAAACCGTCAAGACCACCGTGAGCGGCCCACACCTTGACAACTGAAACGGCACAATGCATCTCTTCAGAAGTAGCAGCCATCAGCCAGTAGTTACACTATCAGCTTCCCATCCCCATGAGACAAAAAGAACAGTATGAAAACTCGAGAGTCATAGCAATGTGTCAGATGAATGCATCAATGAATGCATCAGATGTTGAGGCACCTCGATGTAACAACTCTGAGCGGCCATCGCTGTTATAGAAGATTTAAAGACAGTGCGGCTCTTCAATGGAGGATTCGACCTAGGTACACACCACCCTACTATCTACTTACCTGATAACGATCCAAAGAATCATTCGCAGATGGTCTCATCAAGTTGTAGCTACGATCATTTTTGTCCCAACGAATGATCGAAAGCGGCCGAAAGATAGGTACTTATTATTATATATAGGTAATTAGTACAGACCTCATACATTGCGTACATGGATGCTTGCTTCTCCATTTCCGCCTTCACTTCTTCCAACTCTGCCACTTTCTGTTTTATCGCTTCCACTTCGGTTATTTTCTCTTTAATGCTTTCCGAGTCGTCCTCTATTTTTTGTTTGCTCTGTCACGTTTATTCTGATTTTCTACAATAAACCTGTAAAGTATCATCGGATTCAGTCATCCACTTTGTTACATATATCCTTACATTTTATAACATTCAACGTCTCTCTCTCTCTCTCTCTCTCTCTCTCTCTCTCTCTCTCTCTCTCTCTCATCTCTCTCTCTCTCCTCTCTCTCTCTCTCTCTCTCTCTCTCTCTGTGTGTGTGTGTGTGTGTGTGTGTTATTGACTCGATAACCACTAGACTGAAATTGATCCTGTTTATAACTTCCCTATGCCTATAGGTTATGAGATCAAAATCAGTTCGAATGAATTCAGAGATGCCACACAAAATGTCAATTAAATTCCGACTTTGTCTGATATTTTGTGTGACATCTATGGATCCGTCGAACTTATTTTGATCTCATAACCTATGGGCATATGCGTTATAAACAGGATCGGCATCAGTCTAGTGCCGAAGATCAACATCATCAGTTTCATCGACATCATCATCATCATCATCAGTCATAATCATCATCGTCATCATCGACATCATCATCATTGACATCATCATCATCGAAATCATCATCATTGACATCATCATCGGCTAATCGACCAATTCCAATTCCAAAATCGAAAAGTGCCAGTTACAAAATTTCTAAGTTGAATATATCGTTATCTAAAGCTGTACACAACGCATACTTCATACACATTATAACATGTTTTGTAAAATATTTGAAAGAATTCGTTTAGAGGATGATGCTTTGGCATAAAAATAAAAATAATAAAAGCTACTGACATTGCAGCGAAGGATTTCAAGTCGGTTGAATTGGGAAATGCCTATATTTGAGCGCCTATAAATACGTTTTTCTAAGTACGTATAATTTCTGAGTTAAATAGTAAAATTATGAAATTTTGGAAAAAGTTGTAACTTTACATCTTTATGGGCCACACGGACAATTATGTCCCATCAATTTATACAAAATCTATTGAACCAATTTTCACAAAACTTTACATACATGTTATATACATCGCCCTTTAACAGTTTTATGTATCAAAACTTCTATACTCCACCGCAAAGCTTATTTATTTATTTGTTTCAAATATTATTCAAGAGCATTACAGAGGAATCCAATTCGCCCTTGAATATTAAATCTAGAGTGTATAAGTCCATAATAACTGACATTCATAAGTAAACTAATGCTAACATTGAAAAACAAACATTAAACTAAATAAAACAAAGATTATGATAAACATGAGATAGCAGGGAGTTGCCTTTTTAGCTGCCAAAGGGATATACAAAAGATGTCTATTTCAGTGGGTAACGAATTAAGGAGAGTTATAACCCTCTCCACTTTGTACAAAAATACTTGTACGATGGTACGGCACATTAAAAGATATGCGATCTCCTAGCTGTGTAATTTATCCGTATGTACAATTCAAACTTACATAGTATATCTGGCAAATAAATAGTTCCTTGAATTAATTTATATGCAAATATAATTAGGGAAAAATATCGACGCGTTTTAAGAGTTGTATATTACTATTCCTAGTACAAAATCGGACGGAAATAAATATGCATGAATATTGTATTTTCTGTAATAAATATATGTTAAAACTCTCCTTTGACCATGTACCTATTTGTTTTCACTTGTACACCAGATGACCAAGTTATATTCAAGTATCTCACGAATTAAACAATTATATAATAGAAACATTACATGAATGTTATTAAACTGTTAATTGTTAATTAAAATTTAAATTTTGCTAGCACGATTGCAAATAATGTTAATGTGTGCACGGTAATTCCACTGCGTATCAAATGTAATTCCCTGGTCCCTCACCTCGGTTGATCTTGTTAAAATAGCATATTTATCTTGCTGTTTTTTTCCGCTTATGGTCATCAAAGGGTTAAATAATGGAAATAGAAGCCTAATAATTCAAATAGTCTACTATCGTAGCGTAGATATATTCTTCCTCTTCATCTTCTTCTTCATGTGCCTTCTCATTCTAAGATACGTTATTATTCAAATCGGGGGGACGTATTTAATTAGTCGCAATGATAATTAACACCCTTAGTCGACTAGTGCGTACCTTATTAAAGTTTATGAAGGAGTCCCTCAGCGTCAATTCCTTCTGTCTCAATTCCTCCCATTTATCATCCATCTCCTTCTTCCTATTTTTCTGTTGTTCTCTCTTCTCAGCAAGTTTTTCCGAAACTTCCATATACTCGCGTCGAGCTGCGTCCAGTAACACCTGAGGCGTCGGCCGGGCGACATCCCAATTCGGATATTTTCTGTAAAATACATTAATAGTTAGGGAGGTATGGATTATTTCGGTACTGATTTTCCCAGCCACCAAACGTCGATAGGATCATTCAGTACTAATTCTAAGTAGAGGACATGTATTATGTAGGGGGGGGGGGGGTCCAGTGAGTTGAACTGGAAAATGCTTTGGAAAATACAAATGTACTGCAATCTGTCTGATCTATAGGTATGGCAAAAGGTGTCTGGCACCTGAAAAACCTAACAAAAGTTGGTACTTTTTCCCAGACCCGAAAATTACTCAGATGATACTTAACATACTAACTATAGCTTAGGGTAACATCTGGCTGTGTTTTGCGATCGCCAAAGCCTGCAACATTTAATAGAAAATAATAATCTGGCTTATAATAATCTATAGGTATGGCAAAGGTTTCTGATGTGGCACATGAAAACCTAACAAAATGGTTTACACCTTTTTTCCACACCTGAAAATTGGTCAGATGCACTAAACATTATAACGATAGCTTAGGATAACATCGGGCTGTGTTTTGCGATCGTTTAGAATCTTAGATCAACATAAAGTTTTGTAAAAGTAATAGCAAAACACATATGTAATAAATATGTTTCTCTTCCGAAGCTGTAAATGTTGGCATATTAGATAATTAAAAATTTGATTTTTAGATAGCCTGCGACCCCCCCCGGGGTCTCTTCGCGACCCCCCCCCCCCCCCCCCCCCCCCTCCCAGGGGTCGCGACCCACAGGTTGAAAACCACTGTTATATATAGGGGATGTTTAGCTAAGTAACGTCATTGATTATACGGGTGAGTTTTAATTTACCGGCATCCTTGAATTCGGCATCAAAAAATTCGACGGTAAAACAGAAAAAAGTATATATTTAGTTTTTTTTGTTGTAAATATCAACAATCTGGTTTTTAAATAAAAGAAAATCAATGATAAAAGTTTCACAATCGTTGAGTGCGATACGCCATCTAGCGGTAGGTAAAATATCCCGTAAATTATTCATGCGCGATATTTTACCTACGGCTATATGGCGCAGCACGCTTTATGCTTTTTATAGTTTTTTTATTTTTATTAAGAAAAATGTTTTTTCCACAAATTTTTACCAATGTTGCTTAGTTGCACGTACTGATTCACCCACTTAAAGCATGCCGGTAAATTAAATATCATCCTGTAGGTATAATCGTTGATTATAAATTAATATAATCAATGATTCTAGACTGGACATATGGGATGGCTTAATAAATCTTTTTTACCATTACCATTACATTTTAAATAGCAGGTGACCGCAGGTCTATAAGATAAGATCATGTTTTATACCTACTTGATCAAACTATCAAAATAAGTTTTCGATTTGTGATAGTCAGAAACGCTTTCCAACGGAGGTCCTTGAGGCAAAGCGATTGGCGCCAAATCTTTATACTTCCTCAACGGCATTTTAACCGGTAAAAAATGCTGCTATATAACAAAAAATACATATAAAAAAGTAAAGATTTAACAAAATTTGGTAACCATGGCGAACTGGCGCTTTTCCAGTTCTTATTAGAACGAAGAAGAAGAAGAGGACTGGAAGAACATTTTTGACGTTTGATGCGTTGTTTTCTTTGGTAGGTAATGTTTGGTCGAAGCTGCACTTACTGCAGTTTAATTAATGCGAAGGAAAACTAGGAAAAACAGGAAAAGCACTCTAGTTTGCATGAACATGATACATTAAATTTAAATAACATTAAAAATTCCCAAGGTGCGGCTGTGTTTAAGCCAAAAATCATTATTTACAATTGGGTTATAAATTTTTCAACACATTGTCATCAGAATTAAAAAACTCCAAGAGGTTGCATTTAAGAAATGCATACAAAGAATCCGAGCCATGCATGCTTCATATAATTTGGATAGATTTGACAATCTTGACTTACCTAATTATGTGATATGTGAAAATTACCTAATTATGTGATAATATTATATGATATTGATTATTTCTACAGGGTGGGTTTAAATTTACCGATAATACGATATTGATTATTTCTACAGGCTGAGTTTTTTTCGATTTTTTTTGTTTTTTTTTTTGTTTTGTTGTGTACTATTGAACAACATAACTTCTGAATAAAAGATTGACAAGCGTTGAGCGCTCTGCGCCATCTATCAGTAGGTAAAATTTTGTGAATAAGCTATATTGGCGATATTTTACCTACCGCTATATTGTGTATCGCGCTCCACTCTTTTTATTCTTAAAAAAAAGCTTAAAAAATAAAAATAAATTTGATTTCCCTTATATTTTTATTTTTTCAAAAGTTTATTATTTGCTTGTACCGATTCACCCACTACACATTAAAACTCGCCCTAACCTTTAGAGTATTTTCTTTTTCTTAATTCACGTTGTTTTGTATTTATTTTGTAATCTAATATAGTATTACTTCTGGTGCTGATAATTCTTAAAAAACCTTTAAATATGTTTTTGTGTGAATTGAGTCTAATTATTTTCCATTATTGAACCAAAAGTACGTTTTAAATTATTATACTTTTTTTAACTTGATAGAATTAATAAGCTATGGCTATGATTATGACTTAATGTGTTTTAAAAAAAACAATGAATATCTGTTTTTTTTTTATTCTTAAGTGAATAGTCATAAAAGCGCTAATTCATGAAAACGCGTTTTAGAGTTATCACGAAATTAATGTTTGAAAATCGTTATAAACGAAATTTTACTATTTTTTTATATCTACCCACTTTTTCTATATCTTACCTATATATTTTTCGAAAACATTAATTATTATAATTATATCTACAGAATGTGTCAGCGTGTGAGAACGTTTGTTTAAGACAATAATAAACAATATATATAATTACTATTTTGTCCAATGTCTTCTAATAAACCTCGCATGCCTACTTCTTTTACTACGCTACAGTAAACCACAGCAAACTAAAGCGAACGCACCTCCTCCCAACATCAGTGGTCGCCAGTGTTGGATTTCGTACGATAATAATCGTATTTGTACTATAATTTCACTAGTCGTACGATATACGATCCAATTGGCTGGATCGTACGCTAAAATACGACCCTTTTTACTCCCAAAAAAAATTATTTTGTAATTTTGCCGAAAATAAAATTTCGAGTTGGCAACAATATCCCAGAATTAACGTGAGCATTTTATACAAAGGTTTATATTCCGGGAAATCCCAACTCATCAATGTTCCTGGTCTATATCTATGGTACGGGTGTTACTGTGTTAGATTTTTAAAATCAGTGCAAAGCGTGCATAGTGTAGCGTGAAAGCAGTGAGTGTCAGTGACTGGGAGTTTTCAGTGAGTAAGTTTTACCGGTTCACAATAGATACCGCGTGAAATGTTCGCGGACGGGAGCGCGGAAAAAACGAAAGGACGATGACCCATCGGATATGGAGGAAGAGAACCCCGGTGTTTCCACACCAAAGAAGGTGCGTTTAGCTAGGGGTGATTTGATTAAAAAAAAGGAAAAACATAGACCGCAAAAATATAGAAAGGAATGGGAGGCTGACCCTCGATTTAGCAAATGGCTCTCCAATGACCCTGACGATGATTTTAAAGCAAGATGCAAAGCATGCAATTCATCCATCACTGCGGAGAAAACAGTATTAATAAAGCATTCTCAAGGACAGAAGCATGCCGAAAAATTAACTTTAATTCGTGGGTCAAAACCTATTTCTACTCTTTTCTTTGCGAATCCATCTACGGAAAATAGTACAACTAAGATGGCAAAAATTGCTGAAATTAAATTGTCTGCTTATTTCGCGGAACACAACATAGCTTTCAATGCTTCAGATCACTTGGGTGCTGTTTTGAAAGACTGCTTTCCAGACTCGAAAATAGCCAAAGAAACCAACTTAAATAGGAAAAAAAATGCAAAAGCAATATGTCAGGCTATCGCACCCAGCCACAAAGAAATTCTTGGAAAAAAATTAAAAGACTCAAAATTCAGCATAATGACGGATGAGTCCACAGACATATCTACAACTAAATCTTCGTGCGTTGTGGTCAGATTCTACGATGAAGAAGCCGGAAAAATAGTATCCAAATTTTGGAATCTGCACGAGATTTTCAGCGGCCATGACCTTACAACAGCCAACGAAGGAGCTACAGCTTAAAACATATACACAAAATTGATAGAATCATTTACAAATCAGGGCATACCACTAAAAAATATTGTCGGGTTTGGGTCAGATGGGTGCAATGTAATGATGGGAGCAGATAATTCTGTGGCAAGCAGATTTAAACGAGACTGTCCAGGAATAATAATAATGAAGTGTACTTGCCACTCAGCACATCTTTGTGCAAGCGCAGCATGCCAAAAGTTGCCGAATAGATGCGAAGAACTTGCTCGGTCAATATTTAAATTTTTGAAAATGAGCTCTAAGCGATCGGCGCAATTACAACAATTTCAAACATTTTTAAAACTGAAATCTCAAAAAATGTTGCACCCGTCTCAAACAAGATGGCTCTCCGTGGTTCAAGTGGTAGAAAGAGTGCTGACACACTGGGAAGCTCTAAAATTGTTCTTCACAGACATGGCTTTATCAGAACGTCTGATTTCGGGGCAAATAATACTGGACCTCCTAAGCGATCCTTACATGAAGATATATTATGATTTCTTGACCTGGGTATTGCCAAAATTTACGCAATTCAATCGCTATTTTCAGTCAGCCGAAGTCGTGGTTACTGAACTAGACACAAAAATAAAAGAAATGTACAAAGATTTTGTCCTATGTTTCATGGAGAGAAAATACGTCAATGAAACGGATCTATGCGATATACAGCCGGACAATACACTCAAACACTTGAAAGAAGAACAGATCTACTTTGGAATTGCAGTGGCTTCAAAAATAAATAACGCTGAAATCAAATCAGACCCAATCAAACGAGCAGAATTCATATCTAGATGTAAAGCTTTTCTCGTTGAAGCTGCTCTACAAATAAAAAAAGGTGGGACTTTGGAAATACAACACTAACAAAAATCGCCATGCTAAGTCCAAAAAATGCCCTAAGTCAAATAGTTCGAGAACATAACCCCACAATTTTGCCGGTAGTCACTGCATTTCCTAGAGTTACAAATTTAAATAATCACACTTATCTACAAATCCTAGATGATCAATGGCGTAGGCTACCTTTGGCTGAACTTCCAGATCACATAAGGCTAGAAAAGAAAGTTGACGTATTCTGGAGTCAACTGCGCGGGTGGTGCGACATAACAGATCACAAGCCTTTCCTCGAAATTTCTCAGTTTGCACTGGATTGCTTGGTTCTACCACACGCAAATGCTGACTGCGAAAGGATCTTCAGCAAGGTCAACTTGGCGAAAACCAAAACCCGCAACAAACTGACAACGCAAACTATCGACGCATTGCTGCTGTCGTCCGACGCCATAAAGGAAAGCAAAAATAACAATTGTACAAGTTTCAAACCATCTGAGGACATGTTAAGAAGGTTTACGGCAAAAGATCTAGCCAGTGATAATTTAGAAGATGTCGCAGAATTAGTAATTAACATTCAAGTATAAAATAAGTGACTAAGATTAACATTTTTATTCTAAATTATTCGAGTGATACTGATTAATGAAAAATATTTAACCAGCACATCTGAAGTATTAAAGTAATATACGATAGACTAGGAGTATGCCTTAATGTCTTTTTCTGTACGAAAAATCTTCATTCTGTTCATCGTACGATAATTTCCGTTTAAATACGATCCTTTTCACTATTCTGTGCGATAATTTTTGGTCAGCTTGAATCCAACACTGGTGGTCGCAACCGTTTGACAAATGACATTTTGAGGTTATTTCGCCGCGCTTTTGGTTTACGTTTGGAGTTGTGTGTTTTAGCGTAATTTTATTTAGAAAAACCGCATGCCAGAGGCGCTAAAGCCTAAAAACATGGACATTCATTCGTTTTTGTACGGTTTTGGCAGCGGAATTTGCTTAGGTCTGACGTTGTTCGCTTTCCGGCGATTCATGAAGAGGCTTCCGAAAGAGGCTACGCAGGCAGGCGAGGGAAAATCTGAAATAATGGTTGGTTCTTGTGTTAATACATATTCGAGCCTGGGTATAGACGGCTGGGAATATATACATTATAGGGACCTTTCTCAAAAGTCGGAAAAAAAGAAACTACTAGATTTGAAAAGCCCAGAGGACGAAAGAGCTGTCACATTTTTTGGTAAAATGGTGCAGTCTTGTAGAGAATTATATGTACTATCCAATGGTGAAATCGACAAGGACATGAACCTGCTCAGTCTGCCTCAATCATCATGAAAATAAACCCATACAGGGGAATAACTGGATTAGTTCATAATAAACTTTTTTATAAGCCATAAATATAAATTTAAATTTGGTATATAAATTAAATATAAACAGTATTATACATAGATCATCTGTCGCTGATCCCTATATTTTTTATATATTTTCTTTTTGAAGTAGGATTAATATTATTTAACTTCAGGTTCTTTTCATCAATTTAGATGGTGATTCTGTTATATTATAAAGTATCCTGATTAAATATAAAAAAGTAACTTAAACAATGTCCCTACAAAGAGGGCAGTTTTTTTTATAAGACAAGATTGTCCTGAGTCTGGCAAATGTCAATAAAACATCATATGTCAACATATTTGATGATTTGAAGCCCTTAAACTCAAGGCCCTCAAACTTTAACTCTTTCTAAAACCATTGTTTTTTTTTTCAGAAATTCCTTAATTCCAACTCGGAATATAAGCTGGTTCTAGTGGTGCGAACAGACTTAGGGATGGGCAAGGGCAAAATAGCAGCTCAGTGCGCGCATGCCGCAGTTGGCGCATACTCCAAGGGCCTCAAAAAGGACCCGGCGGCACTCAAAAAGTGGGAGTACACGGGACAGGCTAAGGTCGCCCTCAAGATAGACACCGAGACCGAGATGAAGGAGATTGCAGCAAACGCCAAGAAACTCGGTATCATAACCTCTCTAATCAGAGACGCTGGACGAACTCAAATTGCACCCAATACCACGACAGTGCTCGGCGTCGGACCAGCCCCTAAAGATATCATCGATCAGGTCACCGGACATTTGAAACTGCTGTAGAAAGTTCCTTTAGTATAAAGTTTTTAATATAAAAAGTTGACGCTAATACCTATAAGAGCCTACAAATCCGTGTTCGTTTATACATTGCTGTTGCTCCTATTTCCCTTCCTTTTGTATTGCGTGGATCATTGACACTGCAGAATATGTGTGAAAAGACTAAAGCATTTTAAATGTGGATGTTTAAGATCGATTGGGTCCGTTAATGAACATTGTAAAGACCATAAACTTGAGTAGTTTGGATGCTTAATTCGAAACGAACTTTATGGCCTGCTGCAAGCTACAATTCAGTAAATTCCAAGTTAGAATGCCACAAGGGCGATGGCACATTTCCTGGCTTTCAATTTACATATGAATGTGTTGTTTTGAACAATAGTCTACAACAGTGTTTTTCAACCAGTGGGTTGCGAAGAGACTCCCCGGGGGTCGCAAGCAATCTAAAAACAAAAATCGAATGTATTACAAAATCTTTATTATCCGCTTGCGGCACCCGCCCCGCGCGGCCTTATGCCGTTGATGCGACTCTCGCGCAGATCGGTTTTTGGCGGCCGAAGCGCAGTTCGCCATCTGGCACTTAGAGGCTAATTATGACTCACTCCATAGAATTAAACTATACTTGTGTTTATATGTGTTATCCATGGTGAGTAAGCGCTACGAATGAGTCATATTTGATATGAGAGCTGAAGGCATGGATAATAAATAAAACAGTTCAGAACCAACAACTTCGAAAAAATAGACCTCATTGTATACAATAATTTTTAATTAAAAAATGAAGGGCTAGACTATGTTTTTAATGTTTTATATGAGTTAATGCATTCAATATCCACCAGAAAAAAGCAAACAAACCTTCCATAGTACAAAAATATTTATTCACAAGATTGTATTGCCAATACAATATTTTGTTAGCATCGCGGTTTTCCCGCTTTATTTTTTTTCTATCGCGTCTATGAAATGTTTGTTAGGTTGGCGTACATGGTAATGAAGCTTATGTTAGTTGGAAAAGGATAGAACTCGTTCCTTACGACTATTTGTACGAGAAAAAACAGGACAGAAGTATGAATGCCGCTTCGCGGAGAATTCAAACCTTGGTTACGAAAGTAACCACGGTGTTTTTACGGATATTTTGAAGCATTTTGGTTACGATCGTAACTAAAATGCTTCAAGCGGTTATATAATATGCAAACATTTACAGCTTTGGTTGAGAAACAAATTTATTATATGTTTTACAGCTTCGAAAGTGAAAAACGGTTAATGTTAATGTGGTTTTTGCCATAGTTTTTACAAAAATAATATTTATTGAATCACAGTTACAGCTGCGAAAGAGGCTAGGGGGGGGGGTCAAGAGAACTAAGTTAAAATCTAGGGGGAGGTGGCTTAAGAGTTTTTTTTACCGTAAAGGGTGTTGCCATCTTAAAAAGGATGAAAAACACTGGTCTACAAGATTTAAATAGCCGAAATGGTCACTAACCACTAGGGATAGACTGTTAATGTTCACACTATAGTACGGGCTAAAGGAACGTTCCGGTGAGGCAATAAATCATTAGGCCGGCCCGCCCCTTTTAATACCTGTTGTAGGGATGCGTGTCATAACCTTCGCAGATTATCTATCCGATTATTATATTATTGAAATTGAGCATCTAAACTTTTGTCGGGTCACTTTTCAGTTCGTCGAAAAATTACAAAATTCAGTCTACATGTTAATATCACCCTTTAACTTCAATAGCTCCAGGTTAGAAAATATGGTCTCCATTGCTCAACTGATAGGCAAGTAATGATGTTTTATCCGTGCAGCATTTTATGATATACATAGGTGGGATTCATCATTACAAAATGCCACGATAACATTTTACTAATGACTGTTTAGAAATTAATAATGACCTATGATATGCCATGCTATGATAATCAGTTATCTATTAAGTACTCATTTAATAACTCACATCACATTATTAGGTCATTATTTAATTACTCTAATTCTAAAATAATACTTAAACCGAAAATATTAATAAATATAGCAATCGGTACTATAATAAATGCAGATATATAATACTGTTTCATCGAGCAAGCGTAATTCATCGATAAGCAATATCGACATTAGCCGCATCCTTGTTGACAGCTCGGTTTATTACCCCATCGGAACGTTCCTTTGGACCATACTTTAGGGGTAAACTGTTAATGTTCACACTAGCTGCATATTCTTTTAAGGCTAAAATATTACGCGCCTTTGCTAGCATCATACAGCAGGCCAGCGAGCATACATACATACATAGTCTGATTGCAAACATAATTTTAAAACAACTTAAATTGAAACTTGCAACGAAACCGCTCTAATATTGAAGTTTATTTTATGCAAATTTATTCTATATTGATATTAGTTAATCAGACCAGCGTTTTGGTGGCCAATAAGAGATGTCTACCTATTATTAAGGGATAATGTAGCTACAAGGAGCATAGGGCGCCAGGCCACCAAGCGCTGGGCGGTTCGTTGGTTGTGCAAGCAGATCCTGCACCGGAAACAGGCTTCTGCGCGGCGAATTTTACGGGAATACAGGGTAACCGCTTGAGAGGCTGGCTGCTCATTCAAGTAAGTTTATCGGAGACGGGTCGTGGGAAAACTCTCAGAGCGCGCGAATCTGCGCGCTATTTAAAAGTGCGGTGTCCTGCGTGAAGTGAGACTCGCCTTGATGAGGCGTCCGGTATAGGGAAAGGAAAGAGTCTAAAAATCTGGCGAAATTCTGCGTTCTATATATCGAGATGCACTATATTTTTTTTACTTTATTTTTGGATCGTAATCTATTTCTGCGCGCGGACGGCGATGACCAACAACATCGGCGGGACCGTGACCAGCGCCCTCTCTACGGATGGTCCGGCTACTACGGTGTACTATGCTCCGCTCCACGACCAACAGATGGCGCTTTGCGGGGACGACGTCGGCCAAAAAGAATGATTGATCGATGTTATTAAAAAGATAAAATACGGAATTCTATGGAACGGGAATATACCTCAAGGGGAGTTAGGAAAATTAAATAAAATTCGGGATATTAAATAAATGATAAAATCAATAATTATACGTTAAATAAAGGATAGATAACGGGTGTATCGGGGTGAGAATACAAAGGAAGCCGATGGCGGGACATTACTGATTAGAGGAATATATTTAGAGGTGAGGAGTATGCCACAGATGGAAAACGGCAAATTATAACTGACAAACTAGTTAAGGAAGGAAGATAGAATATATTTAGTTCCCCCTAGTTACCTTACCACGAAGTATTATATTAAGATATAAAAACTGTCAATGGCATAATTACATTTTTCATTTATACCTACAAGGAAGGGTACTCATACATATGTTTGGAACTGCTTGTTGATCTCGACTATATTTTTATTTTATTTATTATTACAGTCTTGTAATATTGGGGGTTATTTTGTAATGCAAAGCAAGTGTTTTGTAATATTTTCCATCTGTGGTTGGTTACATGTAAATGAATCTACAAGTGAGATAGTTACAAAGTTTATGATGGAATCTATGTATATATATATTTAACCGCCCTACCTTTAGGTTATTATTCAAATATTACATATACTGTATAAGGTAAATTACTACTCAAATTTACCTTATACATTTTGTTGCGTTTGGGCGATAATATAGCAGACGTATCACATGCGTTCGTATGGCAAGGTGGTTAAATGATTTTTTATATGCAATGTGCTTACCACATAATGGGCCTGATTGCGTTTCTATATGAACTAAAACTGAAATTAGTTCAAGCGAATGAGATAGAGCAATACGTTAGAGCGGAATATGAAACAAACAATCGTCGATAAAAACTACCTGTCGAACTTATACTCATCCGAATAAATTTTAACACATTTCGTGCGGTGTTAAGCCGCAATTATACTAAGTGGGATCGAATTCGGTTTCATATATTTAGTATGAGAGTTTCCGATTTTAGTTCACGAAGAAACGCAATCGAGCCCAATGTATTATTTGTATACTTCGCACCTAATCACGGATTAAAAATATCACAATATCCTCGCTTTGCATACAGACACAAAGTCATTGGTTGTGTATAATTTGATACTGCAAATATACAATTTCAATAAAGATTTTTTGATTTTTCAACATTGTAATAATTTATTTTTGTATTATCAGCAATTGGTAGACACAGCTGATAAGATAATGTGGTCTCAACAGTAGGGGTAACAACACTGGGCAACTGTCTACTACTTCAACGCTGGAAAACGTCAACTTTGTCCAATTCCAAGGACAAGCAAGCAGTTACTACAAAATAAGACAATAGTGTAATGATGAAATCACAATAGTGTAATGATGAAATACATTAGTGTAGTGATGACAACCACTTGCCCCATTAAAATATTTGCCTATTGTCCATATCATCGTAACTATCAGGGGGGGGGGGGGATATTCATGAGTTGAGTAAATTACAATTTTTTTTTTCATTTTCATACTCCAACGAGGTGGATGGAGACAGAAGCCAATCCATCCACCACCCGAGCAGTTATAACGACTATAGTCGTCTTTTCTGCCCGAACTTAATTGTATATCCAATGATCAGAGGCTTCTATCCCCATCCAATCCCCCAAGAAGTCATTTATTAATTCGTTTCATAAATACATTTTTTCTATTTTTACATTTTATATTTACATACACATACATGTATTTACATTACATTTCATTACATAGTTACAATACGTATTATCTAAAATAAAATTCAAAGAAAAAAAATAAAAAAAAATATGTATATAATAATAAAAAGAGAAGAAGAAAAAATACATTCATATTTTGGCAGGTGGTAGTGCATAAGTTATAAATTAAGCAGCAAGAAGGGAGTGTGGACAGAACGAGCTTGGTACGGTGGCACGGGCACACCCGTTAGGGAGAGAGACAATACAAAGTTTATTTAAACCTGCACCGGCGTTTAAAACCGGCACAGCGCGGAGGGCAGCATGTGTTTCACGGAGACGGCAAGTCACTCGCACCTAGAGGGGGAGTGCCCTGGAGTCTCAGTTCTTCTAGCCGCGACGCCCAGTGCGCCACGAAGATACGAAATGCCGCAAAGCACTCCTTGCTACTGACTAGGTCAGAATACCAAATGGGATATCCACTTATGTGGTCACCCATCGCGTCCAGCAGTTCTTCCCTGGCGTACGACAGTAACGAGCACGACCATAGTATATGCTCTGCAGTCTGATGACCACCACCACACACACACCAAGGATCATCGGCGAGCCCTAAGTCAAAAATTACAATTACAATTACAAATGTCTCTTTAGATTTTTTAAACCCACTAAGGTTTTCAAGTTGTCTTATGGGCAAAGGCACGGAATTCCAGAGTCGGGCCGCCTGCACTGCGAAAGACCTGGACATGAAAGTTGATGAATGCTGAGGTATAGCTAGTAATAGATTTTCCTAAGAGTGCAATGGAAGGCCGTGGGATGAAAGCGGAGAGAAGAGATTATAGAAATAAGTAGGCCTGTTTGACTGTAGTACACGAAAGAGTAGGGCGAGTATGTGAAAATCCCAATATAGTCTAATGGGAAGCCACTCTATTTGCCTGCGAAAGTTCGATATGTGATCAAACTTCTTCAGGGAATAAACAAAGCGAATACACGCATTTTGAATCCTATCTAGCTTATGGAGTAGTTCTTTATTCGCATCTAGGTAGGCCACATCAGCGTAGTTAATTAGCGATAAAAGAAAAGATTATGCCATTTAGCGTTCAACCCCTAAACTTGTGAAGTATAAACTCGGCCGTACCTTTTGCATCCCGGAGGGACGTTACACATTCTAGGGTTCTAATACAAAGAGGTAAGAGATTCTGAACCCGTTTAAAAGAATGAAGACTTGCAAAGACTCTATGACTGACCTATATTACTTGAGGATGCCAAGATAAGTTTTCATCAATGAGCAGGCCCAGGTCTTTCACAGTACTGCTGTAAGGCACAACACGTTGTCGATATTGATAGGAGGGCCGATTGTGTTAGTCGACTAGAATTACAGTCTACAAAAATATAATATTGTGACTCGTACATATAGTTTGAGCAAGTTGGTGTTGTCTCTCTTCAATGCCCACAGCCAATTACTCCATAAAGCTCCTGGATTAATTTTCTTGTATGTGTGTTAAGCATAACAGATGACCTCAGAGCAAATCATTCCTTCCGGTTATAAACAAATATTCAGTTAAAATATGTGACCCCATATTTGAATTGCGTATATATAATACAAAATTAGTTTCGGCATGGAGAAATCTTGTTTTTGAATTGGGTTCTCTAAATGGATATTATAAATCAGTTCTTTGATGAATGGGAGAACATACTAGGAAATTCCAATTTCTGAGATTTTTTATTATTTAATAATGTCGTAGTTAAATCATTACTCCCTTTACAAATAAAACTGGTTAACAAATAAAAAACGTCCTATTTTCTAAATCCATTAGTTTCCAATTGATTAGCAAAATTCGATTTTTTCCTTACGTTTTACTTTTATGGCAAGGAAAGTATTGTAATCGCACTTCTGTGGGTATGTCTGTGCTGTGTCTGTTTATTCCTCCACAATAGCATCCAAACGCTTCATCTGATTGAGCTGAAATTTGGCATGCAGGCATCATTCGGTCATCGCAAGAGTTGAAAAGATTGTGGTTGAAATCGGTCACCAGGGGGCGCGCTAGTCATACTTCAATCTCGAAATATTGGACTTAGAGACTTCAAATTCGATACACAAATGCCTCGTTGGACCGAAATCATGACCGAAGCAAGCAACGCATTTTTTTTAAATACCACGGTATTTTAAAAAATACTACATCATTTTTGAAAAAAAAACCATTTTAGTACCACGGAAATACTACAAAAACATGTAAAGCATGAATGGTAGAAACATTTGAATTGTAGATATTTTTGCATTGGTATTGTGTAATTTTTCGTTTGGGACAAAATTATTCTTCTACCGATATTCTTCTTCTTCTTTCGTGGATCCCTATGCCGCCTTATCCTATAGAGTGCTTTAACCTCCCAGAAGATCGACCAATATTACTCAGGATGCGTAAAGTTTCAAACTAAAATATTCTTCTTCCGTGGGCTCCTGTCCCGCCTTAGCTAGAGTACTTTAATAGATACCGAAGTACCCAGGATGTATAAAGGTTCGGATGGAAATGTTTTTTTCCCTCCGATATATTCTTCTTCCGTGGGTTTCTATCCCACCTTACCTAGTGTGCTTTTTTTTGTATTTTTTATTTTATTTATTGTTCCACAAAAAAAATACACCATTAGCACTTAGCATAGATTGTGTTGCTCCTAACTAGGCAGAGCCTGTTCTAAGGAGAACACCAATACAAATGATTATAAACTACAAACCTTCCAAAATAAAAATAAAAAATTTAATCAAATCAAGTTAAAATGAAATTCTCATTACACCAAAATAATTTTAGAACTATAAACAAGTAATAATAAATAATAATGTATAATAATAATAATATATAATAGCAATAATAAATAATCATTTATAATAATAACTAATAATATATTACAATTAGTAAAAATACGTATATAAAATATATAGAAAATAAATATATTTATTTATTTTAAAATTGTGATGAATGTTTTCTCCGTCTCTTTCCTACCAAGGTTTATTAACCATAATGTAAGGTGATATTTTTGTTGGTTGCTGCTAATTTCCAATATGTTCTCTTTACTCATGATATTAACCATTCTTGGAGCAAGAAACCTGTAATGACGTTGTCCAAAAGACGTTAGACGTTTCGGCACTCAAAGTTTCCCTTATAACGACCTGATCTCTCCCTGTTTTCCGGAGAAACGCAATATTCGTCTTCATTGTTGTTTTTAAGATGAAGTATTGATTTGAGGCAATACAACTGCCTCAAATCAAGCAATTGTTCCTCAACATACAGCTCGTCAGAAGGGTAACGCCTAGGCTTTCGTAACATGATTCTAATTATTGCCTTTTGGACAACATTCACTTTCTGGAGGATGGTTTTTCCGCAAGCTCCCTATCCAAGTATACCGTATGTCATTACTGATTGGCATATAGCGTAATATATTGTTTTTAAATAGGGCAGGCCCAGAATATCTCGCAATTAAATAAATATATAAATCAATTTTCTTAGTCTTTTCACTAGACACTCGGTATGTAATTCCCACCGTAGGTGTCTATCTATAACTATTCCGAGATATTTTATCTCTCCGAATGGTCCGATTGGCTGACAACGACACGTGGCATCTCTCTTGCAGTCGTGAATGATAAGATGATGATGATCATTCGGCTGGCCTCTTACATCGATGCTAAATGGGATGTATTTTGTTTTGCCAACATTTAACGTAAGTTGTCTTTAGGTTTGTTGTTAAGTTTAGGTCTAACCAGGTTTTAATTGAAGCCATCGCGATGTTAGTACGATTATATACCTTTTCCCAACTAGAACCGAAAATTACTAACACCGTGTCATCAGCATACGCTATTGTTCTACCAAAACCAAGCTCGCAAAGCGGATTTATATACATAGTGAACAGTATTGGTCCGAGCACGCTACCTTGTGGAACGCCAAATGTAAACACATATAACAAAAAAAACAATAATAGTCAATATTTAAAAAAATAATAAAAGGTTTTTCAAGAATAATTAGCACTAGAGTACTACTAAGATAAAAAAAATATAAAAACGAAATTACGAAAAGAAAAACGAAAAGAAATTTTAAATAAAATACTGTAAAAGATATAGAAATAATCTATATCATAATATTGCATAATTATTTATTATAAAAAATAAAAATTGTATTCAGCAATAAACAAATACATTACATTTATATATTATAAATAGAATAGAAAACGAATTTACCGCGTGAAATTTGTAGCACCCGACGTTTCGGTGACGTTGCAGCCGCCGTTGTCCAGGGTAGACTCCGTCCAGTCTACCCTGGACAACGGCGGCTGCAACGTCACCGAAACGTCGGGTGCTACAAATTTCACGCGGTAAATTCGTTTTCTATCCTATTTAAAATGTCAAACAACCGCGATAGTCTTCGATTTTATACATTTATATATTTACATTTTAAACTCAGCCACAACCTTGTTAAATTCATCTAAGTTATAGAGAGCATGGTTGGCTAGGTTTCTTTTTATGCACTTTTTGAATGCCACCTCTTTGAGTTTTTTAATTTCTGTTGGCAGCAGATTGAAAATTTTAAAGCCGAAATATACAAAGAACTCTGGTATAAACCCAACCGGACTTTTGGAATCACGATATAATTCTTGTTGCGTGTGTTATGTTCGTGAAAATTCGAGTGCTTTTCGTGGCCTTCCAAATTTGCTCTCGTGCCTTCCAAACTCTGGTAAATAAATTCACATTTCACAGACAATTTTATTTTTATTTTTAAGGATTGGAGGAGCATAGTGATCTTTTAACTCACATATCGTTCTGAGTGCATGTTTTTGCAGAATAAAAATACGATTCCTATCTGTTGCATTACCCCAGGTCAAAATACTATAAGCCATCTTCGAATGAAAGCACGCATAGTATGTGCTCATTGCGGCTTGTTCTCCGGAAGAAAAATGATTTTTCTTACATCGTAAATAGCCGAAGACAGTTCCTTAGATAGTTTCTCGATATGTGGACTCCAATTTAAATTCTGGTCTATTGTAATACCTAGAAATATGGCGGTGTGAACAACCTGAACTTTATTGGAATCCATGCTAATATTGATGTTGTTAACTGTTTTAACATTTTTTTAAATGTTGTGCGTAATGAATGTGCGGTGTGTTACTATGCCCTTGACATGGTAAGTCCACCGTTACGCGTCATGTTGATGCATACGTACGGACTACAGTACATGCTATATACTTAATATCGCTTGAAACATGCGTATTTCCGTGTATTACAGCGTTATATTTTTCTCAGTGTACGCAAGAGTACCCGGGGTACCCGGGGTACCTCTCAGTGTACGCAAGAGTACCCGGGGTACTCGGGGTAGTTTCTCAGTGTACCCGGGGTAGCCTTCCACACGAGGGATGCTACTGAATAGGAGTCGAATCGTGAGTTGGACCGATCTGTGAACGCAATGCATCTTATAGCCCAAGCTGCACGAAACCGTTCGCTACCAAGTCACTCGATCAGTAGATATTTCGATTGTGAAACAATTCGTAATAGATATTTTCGTAATTTTTCAAGAGGGGTTAAAAACTGTGCAGGATGGCTCTTGACGATTTTTTGTAATAATCCGAAAACTGTCAGTGTTTTTGTAATAAGCCATAAACTGTCGGTGTTAATAAAACGTTTTTTTAATTGCAAAATTTTATTTTGAACCATAGTCCTACATTTTCAAGAAATCAAGCCAAATACATGCAGTACATGATACAAGTTTCCAATATATTAAAATGGCTGTTCAAGGTGCCAATATTTAACCATTAATTTCGCTTTCTTAAAGAAATCTTTCTCACTTCCTTTCAGTATGGTAAATAAAGTGAATTTTGAGAAACTTCGAATAACGTTTGCTTTACTATAATTTTGGTCTGTTATGAAAATATACTGGTTGCCATCGTTTTTTCTTTCTTTTGAAGTCTTCTCTGCTGACATGTTTGTTGCTTTTTTTATATGTTTGTTGCTTATTATCTTGACACGTTTGTTGCTTGCTTAATATGTTCGTTGCTTGATATGTTTGTTGTTTTTTTAATGTCTTTTCTTCTGACATGTTTGATGCTTGTCTACCCGTTGAACTCACTTCGGACGGATAGAAAATATCACGCAAAATAGAAGACTCCTTTCAGCATTTTTCTTTATCTGTAATGAATTCCGATTTCCTTATACTGCCTTGTTTTAAAAACCTAGCCTATATAGTTATAACCCGGGTTGTTCCTATCAATGAGCTATATGGTGTATATTTTCGTATACTACATATCTGACAAACAAGTTATTTATGTTATAATAAAATAAAAAATATATAATATGTAAATCAAATCCTAGTAGGTACGTATTTACATTACATTACATTACAAATGTCGAAATTTGACTAACTAACACGGCATACTTTGACAAATCTCATTTGCTCTGAGGGCCGAAGGCAACGGTCAACGGCTATTGTATATACTAGCCGATGTGAATTATTAAATATTAAATTACAATGAATATTCACGGCCGCCGTTACTTTAACCGCCCTACCTTTGTGTTATTCAAAAAGTAGGTAAAAAAATCGTTAGTTTTTTTCATTCGATTTCTTAATAACAATACTTGTTTAATATTTACCAGAAAACTGTTTTACATAATAGACCCATGACCCTTTTTTCTATTTCGAATATTTCGTATGACCCTTTTTTGTATTTCGAATCGTAGGAATAATTTGACGTATCACGTACGCTTTGTGGGTTTCGTTTTTTTTGTTATTGAACGTACGTATTATGGTTTGTTGCGTTCGGCGATAATATAGCGGACGTATCACGTACGTTCGTATGGGTAGGGCGGTTAAATATCACGTGCTTGATGTCTTCTCTGCAGACATGTTTATTGCGTGTCCACCCGTTGAACTCTTTTCACGCGAAATATAATTATTTTATTTACAGTCAACCGGTTAACTTTCGTCCACTTTTATGTTATCTCTTCAATAAAAGGGACCATTGTTAGGCTAGCATTGAAATGAAAACGCCGACGAACTTGCTACGGCGTGAGCAAAGGGAACGTTATACGGCCCTGAGCCTTGCCGTGGCGTACCAAAAAGCCTTGCAAACCTAATACTCGAACAAATATGTTTAGAACAATCCGTCAACCACTGGAACAACACGCAAGGATTGAATCAATCCAAAGCGCTAATAAAGGCTTACGACCCTAAGACGGCCCGCGAGGCCTTATCGCTAAATAGGAACAATCTACGCATACTGGTGAGGGCGCTCACGGGGCATTGTGGCCCTAACAAACACATGTACAACCTCAAGCTCCGAGACACAAAAATGTGCAGGCTCTGCCAAGGGGCAGAGGAAACTCCCCAGCACCTCATGTGCGAGTGTGGCCCGCTGATGCGTAAAAGATACATCCACTTAGGTGGTCATTACCTCCAACTTGAGGAGGTAAAACAATCTAGCGTTAAAGGCCTGTTGCGGTTCTTAAATGGCACGAGGCTTAGCGCAGAACTATAGTAGGTGGCGAACACAATAGATCAGCAATGGTCGCAGTGTTACAAGGCTCATAAAGACCTTAGAAAAGCCCCACACAACAAATAAAAAAATAATAGGCTAGCATTCACCGGGTCTATTTTTCAACGGGACAGATTGGTGGAATATTCGAGCAACAGTAATAGCAAAGATAATATAATAATGACTAATAGTGCGAGTCGTGTCAGTTCATATCGTGTTTGGGAGTTAATGGGCCCTTGCTGAGTTGGCCACGAAGACCTATTCTGTTCAGGGTTGGTCACACTCACGGGTCAACACCTATCCGACGGCCTCCACGCATGAAGTGCGAGCCAGGGTAGGACTCTGGCCTTATGGTGAGTTTCCCTTAGGAATCAATATTCTGGCGCTCCTGGACGGTCTGCGCACCGTGCTGCGTAAGCCAATCGACTGTGCACTCTGACAAACATCTTGCGGTGTCGACTACAACGGGCGAGCCCGTCACCACAGGACGTTTTAACGATTAGTCGTTCTGTCGCCCTGCAGTGAACGTAGAAGACTTTGGACAGTACAATCCTACGTCCAGCTACGTCACAACCCGTGAGAGTCCAACGCCTTACCGCGAGTTAGCCAGGAATAAACCCGGCGGGCTCGAGATACTCGCGCCCTCACTTCCAATTGTGACCAGATTTCTCCGGTCTCTCGATGGTCCCGAGTTCGAGGTCGCTTGCGCCGTCCTCTCCCTTATGAAGCGGTGAAACGGAGTGCACCGAATCTATCGCGGACCAAGGCGTCCTTTGCCCGCCTCTTACACGGGATCGGATGGCCAATAGTTAATTCAAGAGCAGTCGCCATAAGGTACGCAACCACCCCTGCTCTATAGGAAACAATACAGTTCCCAGACTCCCCCGACTGTTAGTCGGAGAGCACAATCGATTGGCTTGCGCCGCACGGTGTGCAGACCGTCCAGGGGCGCCAGAGGTTTGATTCCCACGGGAGACTGGTTGACCCAGTGTCCTACCCAGGATTCGCACCCCATGCGGGGAGGCCGTCGGATGGGTGTTGACCCGTGAGTGTGACCGACCCTGAACACATGGGTCATCGTGGACACCTCATCATGGGCCCGTTAGCCCCCTCCCCCGCCTGACTCTGACAAACAGGCGGGGGAGTCTGGAAGCAGTACTGTTTCCTATAGAGCGGGGGTAGTTGCGGACCTTACGGCGACTACTCTTGAAATGACCATCGGCCATCCGCTCCTGGGTGAACAGCCGGGCAAATGACGCTGTGGTCCGCGATAGATTCGGTAAACCTCGAACTCGTAACCAATCGAGAGATCGGAGTAATCTGGTCACAATTGGAAGTAAGGGCGTGAGTGTCGGCCCGCCAGGTAACATTCCTGGCTATCTCGCGGTTAGGGCATTAGCCTCTTACGGGCTCGTGGCGTAGCTAGACGGTGGATTGTTTTGTCCCCAACTTTTCTGCGCTCACTTCCAGGGAGATAGAACGACTAATCGTTAAAACTTCCTGAGGTGACGGGCTCGCCCGCTGTAGTCGACAACCCAAGTTGTCAGTTCATATATTTTTCAAAGAGTAGGCAACGCTGTTTGTCGCGGTTAATGACACCAGCGCCCTCTGTTTTCGATCGATACAAACAAAATTCGAATCAGTTGCTTTTGTGGTTGCTTTCTAACCGCGCCGGCGAGCGGGCGTGTCGTCGCGCGCGCCCTCGCTGCGGATTTCTTTCGTGTCAACTTGTTGTTTTTCGGTTATCTAACCAAAATACTGTCGTATACATAAAGGGAAACAGATCTATTTTCTCGGACTTGTCTATCGATCGAGTCGGCGAAGCGGTGTCTGAAGCTGAGGAACGGTGCTGTGCGCGCGTACCAACTGTCTGTTTTGTGTGTGTAGTTGAGGACTGCATTCTAGCGAGTTTAGTGATGGAATCTGATGGCGTTTGTTGAAATTCCTGACGTAAGTGGATAGATTCGGCGAAGAATGGCAAATCGTGAGTTTCCAATTCATTGTATAGTGCCTATACTTAATTGGTTTGATGTTATTCAAATAAAAAAAGTAACTGATTACGTGGAGCTTTAAGCTCGAAACGAATCGACGATTTGACCGGCGAATTCTATTTAAAATTTGTTAAAACACTGATATGTTCCATAATATTGTTATTATATTCACTGTAATTGCATACAATTAATTTGTTCAAAGATATGAGTTTCCGTCGTTACTTACGCGCTAATTATACCATCTTTTGTAGCTTTTGAAATTCAAACAAATACAATTTGTCAGTGCTAAAATAAACAGTTATCTGAAAGATCGCAGTCGTATTTTTAAAAACTAAAGGTATGCAGCTTAGCAAACTCTTTTACATTCATTGTAATTTCGAATCTGGTATTTATTAATTATTACCAGTTCTACATTACCAGTATCAATTATTACCAGTTCTACATTTTGATTTTTTAACATCACCTGACTATATTCATCACGCTGATTCCGAAACTGTAATTATCTTTGTAGAAGTGTCAAACACCTACATTTCGTTAGGTTAGGTTTGTTTTTTTTAAACAATTCAGAAACATCTATTTGTCAGTAGGTTATATATATTTTTAAAAACCATCTTAAAAACTAATTTAAAAATTGAAAAAATATATAAAATATAACAAAAATCCGATGCGGTTGTCGTTTAGTTTTAGCATTAAAATGATAGAATTTATTAGTCTGGGTCTTTTTTTCGAAAAACGGGCGAGGTAGTAGCACCGTTTTTTAAATAAAAATTCATAAACACCTATATAGCCAAATGTTTAGTTTCTTTTTAAACATATTTAAACATCTATTTGCGGTAGACTAAGTTAGTTTAAAAAAAGTCTGTGGTAGCTAAAGTGCCTATAATCCGAATTTTACAAAAGTCACCTAAATACACAGTCATCTGAAAGAATACAGACGTGTTTTTAGAAACCTAATATGTGTTTTAGGTATATATCTATTATTAGTGAATTCCGCAATCCTAGATAAAACGCTTAGCTATTAATGCTATACAGATTTCTGATTATCAAAACAGTTCGCCCAATAAAATCTTCAACTGTTTCACGATATTTTCAATCATAAATACCACGTCTGGCGATTCATTTCGATAGCAAATTTCACTTTTTTATCAAAACACAATACTAACGTAAGTTATACCTAACGTGTACTATTACATGAATACTAATTTATGATAATAATTTATTCGTGGCTTGGCGGAATGGAATGTGAAATGCTCGCACTTTTAAAATTCCTCAGTTAAGCCACTGGACGAGGTTTTATTTTTTTTGTAAAATCTGTTGAATATGACTACCTAAGGGACATATTTTATTTCTATTGTCTGCGTCTTCCGCGATCAATCCAAGATTTCACTTCTCGACGTACGGTGGGATTTTCCCAACAATTCAACTGTTTAGATGGGAATTACATCGTCAATTAGTCATTTGAGTGACATGCATACTCGCTGGCCTTTTATAGCAACAATCGTTTTATAAAAATCTAGTCGGCATGTTGTTGTAATTTCTTCTGTTAGCTACTTAATAATTGGATTACTTTGATGTGTCAAAAACGTTGTTCAGTAAAGTATTCAAGTCGATTAATATGTTTTTTGACCGACTTCAAAAAAAAAGGAATAGGTTATCAATTCGGTTGTCTTTTTTTTAATGTTTGTTACCTCAGAAATTCGTCATTTATGAACCCATTTGGAAAATTCTTTTTTTATTTGAAAGGATATACTTCCATATTGGTCCCATTTTTATCAAAATCCTGTTCTGATGATGGGATCCATAAGGAATAGCTAAGTTTGACAAATCTCAGTTGCTTTGAGGACCGAAGGCAGCGGACAACGGCTAGTCGCCTATAATAAATACTACTTAATATTAAATTGAAATAAATTTTCGCGCTAACGTTTTATGTGGAGTGCACGCGCGTTGATGTCCATTCTGATACATGTTTGTTGCTTGTCCGCCCGTTGAACTCACTTTGGACTCACGCAAAATATAATTATTTTATTACTACTGTCAACAGGGTCCACTTTGGTCACCTTTTTATATGTCGTCTCTGCTATCTTTTAAATTTTTGCATCATAATACGTGAAGAGTAGTGCCTAAGTGATCTCGTATGGCTTTTAACACGACTTCTCTTCTAGAATTCAAATGTCATTTCAGTAATTGGTCAACAATTTTTGGTTGCGGGCCTAAGATATATTTTAATTAGGGCAACATAGCCTTTTTATTTACTTCAAAATAACGCTGTTTTGTGAGATTATGCCTCATTAATTACATTAAGCTGACACCTACTGCCATCTAGCATTTCAACCATTACAGTTAATATTTTTTATGCAAAAAAGGTTTAACAACGCCATGCGATCCTTGCGTTGAGAGTGTAACTGAAGAGCATGTTTATATTTTTATGTAGTAATATCAAATACAACCATATCAATATGTGAAAATACAAAATCCTTAACATTCTTTCTCTCCAAAGTTAGTATTTTTGATACGTACTCCCATACTTAATTTATTGCACAACTAATGACCTCATTCTAAGCACAAAACTCATCATTCTCAGTAGAAGATATATTTTTCGTTACGAATTTTTATACTCAATAATTTTATAATGTCATCATGCCAATACTGTGAGGAAATTAGAGCATTTTGACCATATACGTATCCTCTTTCGATGTTCTTTGAAAGAAAACTGGTTTATACAGTCCACTCGTTCACTTTATTTGGGGTTTTGTTAAATTTGTTCTAATAAATGTCTCAAATTAGGTATTGAAATTTACATAAAACTTTAAAATTGATTTTCCGTACGCCAACTAATTAAACATTAAAATTGGAAATATCGTAAAATACATGATCCGTGGGTCGAGAATTCGCTCTTTCTTGACAGATACCTGTGACAACTGACATTATTTGAAGAGATTATTATTTGAGTCTTCGAATTCAAGTCTTTCAGTTGAGTTAATAATGCATAGATAATCAACCACCATAGTGCTGAAATAAAAAAAATCTGAATTTATTGATGGTGTGCCAAGTAGCTTATAAATACAAAGGGTAAAAAGAGGGGGATGGATGCGAACCGAGCAGATACTGAATTTACCGATTAGTGTCGGTTGGACTAACGACCACCAAGATAGCTTTAGGATTGTTGTTAGTGTTGTCAATAACTTATAATTCATTTAATAGCACAGCAATCAAACTCTATGATGAACATACACCTATAAACACACGTCCGGTCAAGTATTCACCTGCTCCTTGAATAACCGACGATATCCGCACGAGGGAAGAAGCAAAAAACATTTTAAACGCGATTTCCTCCAAGGACCTGGGAAATATACAGAGCGCTACGAAATCGGTGTACCCATATATGCAGGAATGCTAAGAGACTCTATATTAAGTGTCCCTTCTTGCTCAAATGAGGAGATTCTTTCACTCGCTTGGCATCGGTAAGTCGTCGTCCATCGCCTCAATCAATACACTACACAATCGACGCTCTGAATGCCATTTTTTTCGTCTACCGTTTTGAATGCCATTGGTCCATCTAGATGACATAGTTAAGGGCAACGCTCTGCTTGTGATCAGTATCAGTACTTCACTCTCACTCGACAACCCACCTTTTGAGTTCTTTCCGATATTGACATCAAGGTCGATATCAAGTCCAAAGCTAAGTCTCCAACTTATCCGTATTAATGAAACAATGGAAGTAATTGTATTAAAATACTGAACTGATTATTTGACTATGAATATTTTATAACTATGACTATTATAATTATTGTAACGGATCATAACTGTATAGTTGCTTAAACTTATTTCTTTGTTATTTTGAATTATTTTATAACTGATTTATTTTATTATGATTATGACTATCTAAAGACTATGACGATCACCCACCACCCTTTATCTGGATGAATGTAATTTTACATTTACATTTTTCATACTCGTACATGTCCAATTAATATATGCACCGCTCTAGGATGAGTCATTAGGATATCTCGGTAAGTATATGGACTAGTCCGGGCGGCGGCTGCTTGATTACTTACCTCATCGATTTGCACAATAACCCCAAAAAAGGTAAGAAAAAATGGACTTCCGGGGCTCAGCTTGGGGGTTTTCCGCAGCGAAAAGGTAAATGGTTCACATCGAAGAATCATTTTACCTCATGGTGTTACCGAACGAAACCTTGTCGTTGGCTTTAGAGTCGATTATTAGAGTTTTAAAAAAATGTATGTAGGTAGGTTAGCGACATATTTCAATATTTTGGATATAACCATAAAAATTCAGTGGTACAATCACCATTGTATCATTGGTTATATAGTGTATTAGGGTTGCTCAATGCAGTACTACGATTTGGCAGCTAGAATTTTACTACGAAACGCAGCGCGTAGATAGCTCATAGTTCTATAACTAGATAACTCATAACTCCAAAAAATGATTTAAATTCTTCTACGTTCAATATGGCGGCGTATGTTCAGATAGCGCTCTAAACACGCCTATAAATCATCCTATCTCGAAATAAAATAACAATATAATAACAAACGAATTTCTAAACTACAGCTTTAATTATTTTAATATTATTTACATAAATATGTCTATTTTCAATTTGGTATACAGGTTTCAATATGTAATAATTACGCATTTTAAATTCCAGATAGACTAATAAATGGCATTCTATTAGCTTTTATTATTTTAACATTATTTACATAAATATGTCAATTTTCAATTTGGTATACAGGTTTCAATATGTAATAATTACACATTTCAATTTCCAGATAGACTAATAAATGGCTTTCTTTCTCTCCGTATTATTTCTGTGGTGTAATCAGATTATATAAAAATGCCATAGATGGCACTAATCACTCAATGCTATCATCGTTTAAATTATTGGGTTTTTATAATCAACCAGTCCTTATTAAAAAACATTTACTGTCAGTGTTATTAGGGAGTTAATGGGCCCTTGCTAAGTTGGCCACGAAGACCCATTCTGTTCAGGGTTGGTCACACTCAAGGGTCAACACCTATCCGACGGCCTCCACGCATGAAGTGCGAGCCAGGGTAGGACTCTGGCCTTATGGTTAGTTTCCCCTGGGAATCAACCTTCTGGCGCTCCTGGACGGTCTGCGCACCGTGCGGCGTAAGCCAATCGACTGTGCACTCTGACTAACAGTCGGGGGAGTCTGGAAGCAGTACTGTTTCCTATAGCGCGGGGGTGGTTGCGGACCTTACGGCGACTGCTCTTGAAACGACCATCGGCTATCCGATCCTGGGTGAACAGCCGGGCAAAGGACGCTGTGGTCCGCGATAGATTCGGTATACACCGTTTCACCGCTTCTTAAGGGAGAGGACCGCGCAAGCGACCTCGAACTCGTAACCAATCGGGAGACTGGAGTAATCTGGTCACAATTGGGAGTAAGGGCGTGAGTGTAAGCCCGCTGGGTAATACTCCTGGCTATCTCGCGGTTAAGGCGTTGGCCTCTTACGGGTTTGTGGCGGAGCTAGACGGTGGACTGTTTTTTTGTCCTAAGTCTTTTGCGCTCACTCCAGGGAGATAGAACGACTAATCGTTAAAACTTCCTGAGGTGACGGGCTCGCCCGCTGTAGTTGACAACCCTAGTTGTCAGTGTTATTATAGATAACGGACTAAATTTCAATTAATTTCGCCGTCAATGCTATCTCAGCGCCACCTGCATTTCGCAGGCGCGGAAGGGTTGTCAAAATGTTATACGGAGTTGAGCAATCTAATGCCATATATAATCAATGGATAGTATATATTATACTGACATTTTGAAGGCATAATCACCTATATAGGTGCTATCATGATAATGATGATAGTCTAATTTTTAGAGAACACAATTGTACATAAGATTTTCGATAATACCTAGTCACAGTAGCTAGTCAGATTTGGTAAATCGTAATCGTAATATTAATGGATAATAAGCATAATCAAATAATAGACAATCAAATTGAAATTAAATATCGTTAAAGATCCGTTAAAATAGTCATAAAAATAAAAATAAATTGCCATAATAATCATAAAGCTGTCGTCAAAATTTAAATTTATCTGGTGCCCATCAAGATTATCCATTCGGAATTTTAAAATTGTTACTGTATCTAAAAAGTAAACAACAAGGTTGACTGTTTCGCAGTGCCATCGTTATTTCCATGCCAGTGCACCCTGACAAGCCCGAGTTAGGGGCCTTAGAAGAAACGGAATATATTTACCAGGTTTAATAATATGTGAATATTATTAAATAATTATTTAGTGTTTATTAATATTATTAATATGTGAATATTATTTAATAATTATTTGAGTATCCTAGTAATAAATAAAATAAAATACAAACGGAGCTGCCATGGAATTCACCGACCGAAGTCGGGCCCATCATATAGTGTTATTACACTTCTGTGGGGTGAGCAGTGGATTCCGGACTAACGACCGGCTGTGGTAGATTTAGGACAGCTGTCTTGCCACATGTGAACGGTCACCTTACCACCCATTCACTCCCCCTTCGAAGCCATAGAATTTGAGATGCGGAATTCGCGGTTTTAGATAATTTTTCTAAGAAGGAGTTGATTATTTTCCTGGAGAGACCAAGATCTTTAAAAAGGCTAAACAGAGATTTAGCTGGCAGGCCACGAGCGCCAACTTCCACCGCGTGAAGGTGAACAGTGAAGCCGTTCCTGGTGACGGCATTTGCGAGATCATGATATTTATTTAATTTGTACTCGTGGTGTAATTAAATATCTTCGAATAAAGATAGGTTTTATGAAACAAGTGTATGCCAATCTCGGATTACACGCCTGTTCTATAAGACTAGACGGTTTTTGAACATTTCTGTGCTTAACGTCATTTGGGGCCTGATAAACTATGTAAAGAATTTCTGTTGTGTTTAAAGTAATTATGTTGTGGCTAAAATCATTTTCAATCCTGGAATTTAAATCCCATTAAAAATAAGACAGCGGTGGTGTTCCATTTCGAACGGAGGTTGTGCCACTAATAACTTTCTGCTAATACCGACTTGTAAACGGTTACTTTTCGCGATTCTTAAGCAGGTTAGTGATAAGTACTAAGTACTACTAAGTGACGAGTACTAAGCGACTAGTACTAAGCCCGTGTAAACCTAGCATAATAATAAGCACTAATACGAAACGTTAACTTGCTGAATCAGAACGTTTACACGCGAGGTATTAGTGCAAATGACAAGTACTAAGCTCGTGTAAACCTAGCATTAGAGTAGTGGCGTGCCGTTGTCATGGAGATGTTATTGTGCATGATGACGATGGTTGTTGTGGGTGCACGTGCGTGAACGGAAAGGAATGCTCGGACGCGGGTGAATCTCCCGCGGGCCGCGGTCCCTGCGCCGCGCCACGAGACGCCCCAATTCTGACCCCATGAAATAATACGCTGGCTAAATAACGGTGTTGCCTGCCTAAACCAAATTGAATTGAATTGCCTATGCATTTTGTCCCCCCCCCCGAGACGATTAACCCTTCAGGCCTCGGCCACAAATTAGTAAAAAAATTAATTATTACACTGTCTCACCAAAACATTAATTACTGCCAAACCACTGTACCCATAATTAAAATAAAACATATTAACATAATAAAACAAATGAAATTAAAAAAAATTAAAACGGGGCCGCCACGCTGAATCGTGTTGTGGCCGATATTAGCCAATTAGGGCTCTAGGGGCTAAGACAATTTCTAGACTTAAGTCCGTCTGTATTATATATATGTGTGTGTGTAAACGTGTGTTTCTCCACGATGGCGCCCAAACGCTTCATCCGATTGAGCTGAAATTTGGCATGCAAGCACTATTTGGTCATATGGCCAGAATTGAAAAGATTGTGGTTATGGCGCTTCAATATCGAAATACTGGACTAAAAGACTTGAAATTCGGTAAACAGATGCGTCGTTGGGCCGAAACCACATTGTGAAATTTTCGTTGGCATATCACCTACATACAAGCGACGCAAATAATATTTAAAGTCCGTCATATTTAAGAAAATACATAATTTTGGGAAAAATACCATTTTAATACCACAGAAAACACTACAAATATGAAATATCCTGTGATCGAGGTCGCTTGCGCGGTCCTCTCCCTTACGTAGCGGTGATACAGTGTCTCCGAATCTATCGCGGGCCACGGCATCCTTTACCCGGCTGTTCACCCGGTATCGATTTGTCGTTTCGAGGGCAGTTGCTGTAACGTGAACAACTACCCGCGCTCTATAGGAGACAATATTTTTTCCAAACTCCACTGGTTGTCGGTCAGATTGCACAATCAATTGGCTGACACCGCAGGGTCAGCCAATTGATTCGTTAGCCGTCCAGGAGTGCCGGAAGGTTGACTCCTAGGGGAAACTATCCCACAGACCAAAGTCTTTTTTGGTTACAGAACCAGTCAGGAGGCAGAAGTTATCCTGAAGGTTAATTCCAGAGGGAGATATCCTCCCAAACTGGTAGTCAGGGGCGAGGCTGCATGCTAGTTACTTTTTTCGGTGCCACGCCGTGAGGCGTTGGCCTCTTGGCGGGCAGGTGGCGTAACTAGACAGTGGATTAATTTTCGTCCCAAGTCTTCTGCGCTTACCTCGCGGGAGACAGAACGATCTAGTATCGTTAAAACTTTCTGAGGTGACGGGTTCGCCCGTTGTAGTTGATAGCTCTAGTTGTTGTGCTGGCAACTCCGGATCGTTAGTCCGTTCGCTTGTAGCGGCGGGCGGAGGTTGGGTGGTGCGGTGGCAGCGGGGGGCGCGGGGTGTGCGGTCGGTAGGCGGCGGCCGTGGATCAACGGGCAATTTAAAAATGGCCGCGGGGCGCTCGCGGCCAGCATCTGTCCGTGGCCAGCTAACCACTATTACGCGAGATACTCGTATGCCCAAAGGCGTACGCCAACACCAAACCAAGCCTCACCACCTCTTCTTCTTCAGGGTTACTCTGAAATGCCGGGCAATCGGTCGCCTATTGTAATTGAGGACCGTTCTCTCTCAATGATACATCAGCAATAATCTTTTGCACTCTTCATTAGGTACCTATTTATTAACAACTTTTCTTTATATGTGACATTAACCCTAAAAGCCTTATCTACGCCTGCGAGGCGTACACGCTGTCGACAATTCTATATCTCTTTCTAAAGGGTGAAGCTAGCGCCTAGCGCTTTTTAACCAACTCATAGACCGACGGAAGCTTACCGATGGTGCCCACGTCGCTAAGGCAAGTTCCGCCATTTTTGATTTATTTAGGTACCTACTGCACGCCTGCGAGAAGTATGTTTAGGCTTTGTGTAACTTTTATCTATGATTGTGTGATTTTTATTTAGTAAGGTTTTTTTACACTTTATGTATATTTATTTCGTTAGTTTTTTGTACATTTTATCTGTATTTTGGCATTGTTTCAGTAATAAATATGTCACGGTATTGACCTTGGATGGAGACGAGACCTGAAGCTCCGACTTTGAATAGATCTTTCCGCGAAAACATACGCCAAATTCTCGTAAAACCTACTGATTCTCGTAATAATCGTTAGGCAAAAGATTCAGATCCAAAATAAAGTAAATGCTGCACTTTCTGCTCCTACAAAAAAAGTCGAAATTAGTGTGCTATAAATGCAAAAAAGTCAGTATGTTACGAGCACAACGTCGACGTTTGTGTAGATTGCTCTAAAATTATAGCTAGTCATTGAACGTCTGATTACTTTTAATGCCTGCCTTAAGAATAAGTAACTAATGCAAAAAAAAATAGGATTTAAAAAATATAAATGTTTCAGTTGATTTTTATATTTGAATAATAGCATTTTTTTTTATTTTGTTGTAATAAATAACTTTGATTATAGTTTTCGTAGATAAAATTGTGTTTTATTATTAGTTTATGTCCTATTCTTAAATTTTCTTCCAAAAATAGGACATTAGTAGGTATATTTTAGCCTACAGGATGTCATGTATACATGTGCGCCTCTGAGACGTATGTTAAGGCTTTATGTACCTCCAAAATAGATTAGGTTTCTAGGGTTAATATAGAATGCGTACAAGCAGTGTAGACAACGCACAAGTCAGACACGACGCACACACCTTCAATCTTTAGGTCCCAGCAAATTTTACTATGCACTTGCTACGGCTTTACACGTCGATCTTTCCTTTCCGCGAACCAATCTATTACCGCATAAACTAATAATTATAGTGGCACGTTTGAAAGAGTGTTTGTTAACAACAAAAAAACAACGCCAATTACTGGCACACCTGATCAGCCACATAAATACATCAAACACACTGCACACGCGTTCAAAAATCAAACGAACAATCGATAGTACGACGTACCCTGGATGCTAGATGCTTTAGTGAAACAAGGTGTTTCCAAACACATGAATTTGGCGCCCCCTTAAATTGCCGCCCGGGGCAGATACTCCGGTTTGTCCGCTCTCTAGATCCGGAACTGACAGAAATAGGCAATTGCAATCTTGTCGATCTAACTGCCTTCTTAGCCTCCACGCAGAAGTGCGAGCCCTGGTAGGACACTGGCGGTCTTTCTCCGGGTGGTCAACCTTCGGACACTCCTGTCCGAAGGTTGCGCACCGTGCGGCGTCAGCCAATCGATTGTGCATTCCGACTGATTTCCGGGGGAGTCTGGAAACAGTATTGTTTCCTATAGAGCGGGGATAGTTGTTAATCTTACGGCATGTGCTCTTGAAACGACCGATCGGCTACCCGAAACAGGGTGAACAGTACAAAGCATTAGTTACTAATCCCGTGTAAACCTAACATATAGGTTGTCTTTTATAGATGTGTAGCTCATCTGCGGGTTTAATATGGTAATCGAAATCTGCATTTAATCAAAAGTGTGCAAAACGTGTGCGAACTATTTTTGTTGATAAATATGATGAATGATGTATTCGAAGTTATAAAAGCACTTGCTTACTTATAAAGCGACGCTGGGCGATGAAAATATACAGTTTAGGTAACTCTAGCATATATATTTTGAAACTAACTAAACCTAGCGTCAAACAGGTGTTTATGATAGATTTTAAAAAGAACCTAACTTAACCTACCGCCATATGAATCGTTTATTAAAAAGTTCGTTACGTTCATAAATTGTTTATTAAAAAAAATATCATAACCTTCCGAATTTGGCAAGCTTTGGCGCTTCTTTAAACGCCTATATCTTACTTATTTATAGAGATCGAGCAAAGATTTTACTGATTGGCAATCGGTGTGATGATATAGTGAGGTTACATTAAAATATCAATTTATTTTATTGACATTTATTTATTTATTTTACATTGTCATGTAGACGAGTTTGCCAAACCGCATAAATGCCGAAAATGTTGATAGATGCAAGAAGAAAAACGAAAAATGGCGGAAGAAAAGAACAAATTAGAATTTCAGTGTTGCCAGCCTAAAAGAAACACTAAAAGGTTAGAAAGAAACACATAAAACACATTAAAATATTAAAAGGTTAGATAAATAAAAATTAAAAAAAATAATTAAAATAATAATAGTCATAATGTAGCATTTGTGTTACAAATGGTACAGGCTTTTCAGAATGACCTATGCAATCAAATGTGTGTGCGCTCATTTATATCTCTCGAATCCATGACCCGGGGACAAATTTTGATATACAATAATTATACTTTCGGTTCTTTCGAGACAGTAGTACCAATTACGTGTTTTTATATAGTCGGTGCTGGTATTAGACTGACATCTAGACTAATTCGGCGGCCCGCGGCACCCCAAATTGGATAATGAAGCCCCAGAGACGCGTGCGTGTCATACGCCAGACGCCAACTGGCGCGAAGCACCCCCAATTGACATTCCTCGAGAGCCTTAGGACTTTTAAGACTTCGAGTTTGAGAGTTTTGTTTCTTTTTGTTGATAGTCCTTTTAGTTTCGGACCAGATGCATCAGAAGCTTTGCATCAGAACACTATCGGATCAATCTCTCTGGAAATTACTTCGGTATTACGAAAATCTCGTGTTTACATTCCTGGCCCACCAACCGACGGACGAGGACGGAAAATATTGTGAACGCACAATTTTTTTTTTTCAAAATTGCAAATATAATTTTTCAAAATGGCAAGGAATTACATTTCTTTGTAATTCCTGCCATCTATTATATACAATTTAAACCGTTGACAATTGAGTAACGACGGCAGAGTTCATAAATATTGTTAATTTGAATCAGTGTTAATAACTAATTAATTAACATTTATTTATTTATTTATTTAAAGAAATGCGCATTTTTTAAAACTACATTACATTACATATTATCATTAGTGTCTCCGTTGTAAATAGTAGCAAAAAAGAGAGTACCGCAGCCCAGTCCATCTTTAGATCAACGCTGCCTAACTAGGCCTAGGCCCGTACTAAGGCAAGCGTACCAAGAAAATAGTGACTTGTGCATACTTTAAACTACATATGTTAAAAGAGAAAAAATATATAAAAATAGTATCTAATAATATTAGGACTTGACTTAAGGCAATAAACAATGTATGTAGAAATTAATCATTACTCTAAACACTAGGTCATTGATATGTCAATGCGTCTGTCAGTCTGTCAGTCTGCGAATTATATTTGTAAAATACCTATCATAAAACACAATAAAATTAATTTCAATAACACGAAAAGGTAAATAATAAAAAGGAATTGCAATGAATAGTGAAATAATCAAATTGAAATAATTATAGATGGAAAAAGGAATTATAATAAATAGTCAAAAAATCAAATTGAAATGGTCAGAGGATTATCAAATTGAAATAGTCAATTATACATAAAATGTGCATATTACTAGTTATAATACAATTTTGAATGTAATCGAATTAAAAATTACTATAAATAATAATAAAGACCCACCAACAGCGATAAAAAAAATTATGAATAAATAAAATACAATAATAATAATATTATAACATTAAATTGTCAGGTATTAAAAAGAAACTTTTTAGGATCACTTTTAAGGTCATTGTTTCTAGATACAGTCAATTTATGACAAAAAGTACAGCCGAACGTACTTCTTTGATCAATCGGGTTATTGTAGACCAGTGTTTTACAACCTTTTTTAAATCGCGACCCCTTTTATCGGAATAAAAAATAAAACTTACGCGACCCCCCCCCCCCCTTCGACTATAAGTTATTTCGACCCCCTTTAGTCTCTTCCACAGCTGTTACCATAAGCATCCAATAAATAAAGTTTCTGTAAAAACTATTGCGAAAACCACATTAATATTAAATGTTTTTTACTTTTAAAGATGTATCTAATTGTTCCCATCTTAGATCAACATAAAGTTTTTTAAAAGCAATAGCATAACACATAATAAATATGTTTCTCTTCTGAATCTGTAACTGATTCTAATATTTTCAATTTTTGTTTTTAGATAGCCTGAGACCCCCCGGAGGTCTCTCAGTGACCCCCAGGGGGTCGCGATCCACTGGTTGAAAGTCACTGCTGTAATCACATCTATGATTTGTGAATAAAGAGAGAATAGGACACAATGTTCAATTTGTAAATTCCTAAAAAAGTCGACTTATAGTCATAGGAAAGCCTAGTCGAAATACATAAACCATATTCGGTTGAAACAAGTAACTCTACAACAAAAGCAATAAACGCGATCATTAGGAAAGGAGTATATTAATTAACCAGCGACGCTGGATCGTTTCATTGCTTGCAAGTTTTTTTTGTGAAATGGGAATTAGAGAAATGTCCCCCTGTGTCATTCTTCAGATAAATATCAATGTGAGTTTGCGCTGGGCCAGTAATTATTATATGATCAATGGTTTTGCTATTTCGATTAAGTGGCCAAGTGGCTGGATCCGATATATTTGTGACAGCAGTACTAACGTCATCTAGAACTTTTATTTGTTGTACATCACCCATGGCGTCATCCTAAGTAACATCTGTAATTATAGCACAACCTGTCTCCTTATTTCGGGAAACTTCGCTCACAATCTCTTTAACGACTACCTGATCTGACTTGTCAGACAGAGTCTTCATTGCTGATACACCCGTTTGTGATGTAGATGCCACGTCCAGGTCTTGATTTTTTGTTGTGATATATTTATCTATATTAGTGAGTGGTCAAGTGGCTGGATCCAATATATTTGTGACAACAGTACTAACGTCATTTAGAACTTCTAGGTATTTGTTGTACATCACCAATGGCGTCATCCTGAGCAACATCTGTAAGTGTAGCACAACAACAATCCAGTGATGCTCCAACGCTTTTTATGAGAGATTTAAGCGTTGTCGGGAGCAAAATCATTCCCACAGCGGCGCCTATACAACTGGGACATCATTATTTTATGATTTATTTCCTACATAGACACACCCACAATTTTCTATATTTAGAGTTAGGTATCTTAAGCATTTGGTGTTGTACCCTTAGAACACTATCGAAATTGTGAAGTTAAACTAATGCCGTTTTCTTAATGACTTCATTAGTCTTGCTAATGGATAAAGGTATAATAATATCAATTCAAATTGGTCATTTCTAAACGCCATCGCATGCGCCGGCCGACGAAGGTGTCATTTTAGTTAATTCCCGCCAATTTGTTGGTAGCTTTCGCCGTGACTTGCACGCGGATCACGGGGCCACACAGTTCGAGAGGCTAATGCTTTTCTCTCTACGCCATCAGACACGCCGAGTTAAATATAAAATAAAAAACATAACAAATCATTCGTGTATAGTACCTACTATATAAAAATTGCGCCTTAAACCTCAGCCGCAAAGAAAAATCCGCATCAATATACGAACACGCTTACGTTGCATACATTTGCGGCAGTAATGCGCGTTGGTTGTGGGTAGGGACATCGATATATAACTCACAGATATGCCCTCATGCACAAATGAGTTGGGTGACCCAACTCATGGGTCATATCCGTTGCGCGTATAAACATAGACAGAGAGAGGGCAATACATTGAACAGTATGCGAGAGAATAACACAGCAATATTTGTGGCTTGTGGTGTTTTGTGGTAGCGAAGCTTGGACCCTGAAAGCTGACACCCAGAAGCGTCTTGAAGCATTTGAGATGTGGTGCTGCCGGAGAATGCTCCATTTGCTGGATCCAGAAAGTTCCCAATGTTAGAGTACTCCGACTTGTCGGTAGAGATCGCGATACTACTAATAAAGCAAGGGAAAGTGGCGTACCTGGGCCACGTGCTGAGACATGAGCGATACCAACTGCTTCAGCTGTTGGGAAAGTGTGGGGAAAAGTTTGCAGTAAACGACGGGCTGGAAGAAGAAAAAAGTCTTGTCTCTACTACATCTGAGAGTGGACAAACGTCTCAAGCATAGAAGAACTATTTCGCTTGGCCCAAGACAGGTAAAAAATCGCAGAGCTGACAGCCAACCTCCTCTAGAGGCACTATACGAAGAAGAAGGTTAGGAGAATGTTTTTGTAATCAAATGTATTTTTTATGGACTTCAAATAATAATAAAAAGTTCATCTGACATATCCGTGCATGTGACATGTGGTAAATAGTGTCTTGTTATTGCACTCGATCAACAGAATTAAAATGCAATTTCGTTATTTTTATCCCAACGGAAAATGGTGAAATAGCCGTAAATCGTACCCGGAACCTTACAATGTAAGATCAGCCGACCTATCAACTATACCATGGTCGGTGTCGGTTGACTTGATTTCTGTATTCGATGGTGTAGTGGGCTCCCGATCTAAAACCGAGCTAATCCATCGATATTTAATTAAACGGATTAAACGATAGACCTGGCCGTCAGCCGCATTAAATCGTATGCAGGTGAATAGAAAGCTCATGAATAAACGAAATGGAAAAGTGTTTAATCAAAACCGGTGGTTAGGGAAAGCCGATGGATAGGCAGTTAACCCTTGGGCAGGGGAAATAGATCATGTCATGTTTTCATCTAATGGCGGCGATCAGCTGTCATTAATGTCGAATTGATTATTCGTACTACTGATAAGGAAAGACCATAAGCAAAACAGGAAACTAGGAATTAACAGCAACTACGCTCAAGTTGTACATATTTATAAATTTACAAGCTGTTACCCGCGGCTCTGCCCGCGTTAAAATCTCTGTGATAAGTATATTGTTTTTACACGGCTCCCCAACAAAAAAGGAGGGTAAGGTGTTCAGGGTTCATCCATGTAGTATGTTTTCCGTTCCTTTATTCCACCATAACTTTTAAACGCTTGAACCGATTTACAAGTATGTGGTATTTTTAGAACGCTATGTTATCTCGAGTGTTATAGCTTACTTCAACTGTCCAAATATCAAGTATATATTTGACTAAATGTCCACATCTCCAAATGTCAATAAATTAACATAAATATATAGTGTTTAATGTCAAATGAAATGTCCGATTAAGTACATTCCGAAAATATTTGTATCTATATGGATAAATACATAAACCACGATATCTCAAAAAGTTGTAAGTTGGTTTTGATCTTAGAGGGCGTCGCTTCCTATTCTATCCTTGGTCGCAGCAGTAACTTCTACTCATTTTTTTCGTCCTCTCTTTTTTTTACTCCTCCGCCGTGCATAGCGCATTCCAAATACGGGCTATTTGGAATGCTTTACTAGTATAACATGTTTTAAAAACAGACTTCAGAACATCTGAGCTCTTCCACATAAGTTCCCCTTCCCTTATCATTCTCCTCCCTTTTAAGAGCGTGTTAGCATTTTTCATGCGTAAATCAAGAGTTTAGTAGTTTTGGAAGTGATTTTGGTCACATAATTAATCGGTTTAGCTTCTTTTGGCTTCAGTCATCTTAATCACCATATATATTTATTTTACCTCTATTGAATAATTAATATAAAATTAGATTATTGACTTAGTAAACAGCGGATTTCGAAAGCGCGATTTCTGGATGACGCGCGAAGACTCAATTTTGAAGTAAAATTACACCAATTATTATTACTAGGTAAGAAGGTAAGAAATATTAATTTGAAGGAACATATCCTGAAATTTAAAACGTATTAAGAAAATTTCGATTTTAACATCATAAACTTGTATTTTTATCACGTTTAAGAAAGTCAAAAATCTAGAAATTGACTAAAAGAAAATACGTTATATCTCATAATCTAGAAGTAATTTGACAACATAAATAATTTTATACGTAAGAAAAAAGATTGTACTATAAATATGTAAAAAAGAAAAAAAATCTGTCTTCATCTTTTATGATAATAATTTTTCAAAGTAAGTATAAAATCGTGTGCCTCGAACGGCCTATAATCATTCGCTCTCTGGCGCTCGTCGACGCAACGTCTATGTCGGTTGATCTTCCGCCGCCGCGCAAGTGCCGCGCGTGATATTTACGTAAATTATAGTGTGACTAAATAATTGTGATACCGAAGTATTTTGTATTTTATTTGTGAATCTGAACGATGCTATTCATGTAAGCAATATTTTGATTAATAGTGGACTAAGCTTATAAATAGCTGTATTTAACTTATATTTTTTTCTACAAACGTGTAATTATTCTACTTACAGAACATGGGTAGAAAAGAAAGGAAATATTATTATGGATCAAAGAAATCCGTGATGTCACGAAAACGTAACATGATTAATAATTTGCAGAAGGCAAGATAAGCTGCGTAAGTACCTATTTATTTTTTAACATGGTGTCAATGTAAGTTATTGTTTTTGTACCAACATAATACTCGTAGTCAAGTAAATGACAAATCCACTAGCGATCACCCATCAACCGTAACAGTTTATTTTTACCCGACTAAGGAAAAGTCAAAAGGAGGGTTATGATTTTAGCAGCCTATGTAAGCATGTAGGTATGTATATAATATGTATGTACTAGCTGCGCCCAGCGGTTTCACCCGCGTGGTGATGGAAAATTGTGATAATGATGATAGAAAACCATATATCTTTATAAATTATAGACTATGTGTTATTCTGATGTGTAAGCTATATTATTGAAAAGTTTCATCAAAATCCATTCAGTAGTTTTTGCGTGAAAGAGTAACAAACATCCATACATACATACAAATTTTCGCGTTTATAATATTAGTAGGATAGTAGGATAGAATTTAAATTTCGAATGTCAATTTCTTAGATTTTTTTCCTACTTACTTGACAGTTATCGGTATATTTTAGATAATTCACACTATATTTTTATAAATTATAGCCTATGTGTTATTCTGATGTGTAAGCTATGTTATTGTAAAGTTTCATCAAAATCATTCAGTAGTTTTTGCGTGAAAGAGTAACAAACATCCATACATACATACAAACTTTCGCGTTTATAATATTAGTAGGATGTAAGTATGTATTTTAATCTGTTCCCTCATATCTCCAAAACTTCTAGTCGTATTTTGACAATCGAGGAAATGTGAGATTCGAGACATTAAATGATCTCAAACATTATCAATAAGTTTGATATTATCAATAAGTAAAACTACGTAATAAGAAAAATAATTACTTAAAAACTAACAATAGTAGATTTTGAATGTAGACACCTAGTTATTAAATTACCTTAATTTATCATTATACTAATGCTCCCTGGATTACATATTTTTTTAATATGTGATTCGTTAATAATCTATATATTGCAGTTTAAAAACTTGCATTAGCTAAACCAATTTCAATAGATCTTGTAATATCTCAGAAGTTGGGGTTACCATTTTTACGTAACTATTTACAGTAACTATTAATTAATGTTTGGCAGTAAGTCAATAATTACTTAATTAGAGTACTCAGAGAAATTACAAAATGGTCATTAGTGATAGTATAAAATGACCGCGATGTCCAAATCATTATTATTTATACCATCACTAACGACCATTTCGTAATTTCTTTGTGTACCCTAATTAGGTAATTATTCACTTACTGTCAATCATTAATTAATAGTTACGTAATAATGATAACACTTACTTCTGAGGCATTACAAGATCTATTGAAATTGGTTTAGCTAATACAAGTTTTTAAACAAACAATTGAAATATTATATAGATTATTAACGAATCACATAATTTAAAAAACATATATAATGGCAACATATACCGGACAAACTGCTTCAAAAAAAAACATTTACATCGTGTTTGGTATTATCGTGCAAGTATCGTGTTTGGTACATGAGTACGTTTCGAAAATATGTACTGATTTCGAAATGTACTCAATGAGTACATTTCGAAAATATGTACTGAAAACCCCGAAAATATGTTAGTAGGTTTTATTTCTTTTAACTTTTTACTTGTTTAGAATGCATAACGATTAATAACTTGTTGAAATATAAGAGGTAGGTACACCGGAATGAAATATTGTTATTTTTTTATTCTGCGGATTCCCTAATTTTCTTAATAATCGTCTTTTGTTTTTTTTCAGATCAAAATTAAGAGAATCTTTAATAAATACTAAAACCCCCAATGCAGTCTCAACTGGAACTTCTGCATCGCCTCCTACTAATATATCGTACGATGCAAATTGTAGTTGTTTTTAATCTACTAAGTGAACTTTTATTTTGTTTTATTTTCTTTAATGTCAGCAATTTTATTTGTAGCATTGAAAACATGGATATCGATTTAATTGAAGAAAGAAACCTTACTTTGTCCTAAAAAACCTAAATGCGTAATTTGAAATCCAGAGAAACACCTAGTGCAAATAACCTAAATAATCAAACATCGTGAGTAGAAAATTGTTATTGGTAATTTCGTTATATATTTCATTGTAAATTTCATTATATCGATCATCTAATTTGTAGGACTGAAGTTATGAACGGTGATTTGATTGACAACATTGGGGATAATTTAATGATTAGTTATGTTGAGGTAAAAACTAATTTCTTTTTTACTTTTCAATTATAATGAAACGTGGAAAAAATCCGTTAATTTAATCTTTTTTTAGGTTACAAAAACAGAACCGGAATCTATAACTATCGAAGGAAGACGCGTGGTAGATTTTCAGTATTTCTTGAACGGCTTAAAAAAAATTGCAGAACATAATAATCGGTTTGGTTGTTTTCGGAACATAATAATCGGATTACATAACCTGAAAATCGTTAAAGAAATTCAAAGGGGACTTCAGTCAACTTTTTACTTTAAATGTGATATGTGTTATGTGATACTTCATTTAAGTCGGTAAGTACTTATACAAATAAACAACTAAAAAGAGTTGCTTTTTATTAGTATCTATATAGGTAGTTTTATGTAATTATAATAATATTGCATCATCCATATTTGTATAAATTTAATTAAAATAGTTTTATAACACTTCAATTAAGTCGGCACTTATACAAATAAACAAGTAAAAAGAGTTTCTTTTTATAATTACCTATATAGTTTTATGTGAATATAATAATATTGCATCATCCATATTTGTATAAATTTAATTAAAATACATAATTAATCTATTTTGGACAGTCTTTTTATTTTCTTCGTAAACTTTAGTTATTTACTTATTAACTAAAAATATAGGTACCTACGCCATAGCTACAGATCAAGATCGTTTAGTCGCCGTAACGTCGCAACTGTGTCCCATACGTGAGGAAAAACCCACACAGGCGCACTCACCTCGCGCGTCGAGCGGTAAATACCTAAAACCCGAGTGCCTAAATTTGGGACAACGCTCTTAAACCTTTTCGTAATTATAGGCTTTAGTTTAATTTGTCGTTGCATATTCTGCACCCACAAAGAGATACATGTACTTGTTTTTTTTAAGTTTTCTGATTAGCTTTTCAGTTGCCGTACTCATTTAATTGGTTAAGTTAGTAACTATCCGCAAACAATGTTCGCAAATCAGTATAGGTTAGCCTAGAATATAGTCTGTAGATAATAAGCTAACCTTTTCGTATTTTTTTGGAAATTTCGACTACAACGTTACAACGAAGTTATAACGATAATAATCGTTCTGTCTCCCGTGAGGTGAGCGTAGAAGACTTTGGGACGATACAAATCTACCGTCCAGCAAAGCCTCGAACCCGCTAGAGGCCAACGCCTTACGGCGTGGCACTAGGAAGGTAAGCCAGTGGGGCCACCTCGCTCCCTGGTTGCCAGTTTCGGCCAGATTTCTCCGGACTGGTTACGGGTTCGGGGTCGCTTGCGCAGTACTCTCCCTTTCGTAGCGCTGGTTCTGTGTCCTCCGAATCTATCGCAAACCACGGCATCCTTTGCCTGGCTGTTCACCAGGTATCGTGTAGCCGATTGGTCGTTTCAAAAGCAGTTGCCGTAAGGTTAACAACTACCCTCACTCTATATGAAAATAGAGCCGTTTCCAGACGCCCCCGGTTATCAGTCGGAATGCTCAGTCGATTGGCTGACCCCGCCGGTGCGCAAACCGTCCAGGGGCGCCCGAAGGATGATTCCCAGGGAAACTGGCCCGCAGGCACAGAGTCCTACTCGGGCTTGCACTTTTGCTCGGAGGCTACCGGATGGGTGTTGACCTATGGGTTGGACCAACCCTAACACGTGGGTCCTAATTACCCAACTGCGGTGGGCCCATTAGCTATCAACCTTTTCGTTTGAATAAAGCGTTTATTTTTTTAATTATTATTATTTACTACAGCCTAAAATAGATCCGGTCGGCGGTTCTCGAGTTGTTATCATTTCAACAAACAGAAGGATAGATCGACATATAGACGTTGCCCTTTATAATATTTTCTGAAACTGAACATCTCTCAAAGCTCTTTTTCATTGTTCACAGGCTAGAATGAAGACTCCGAAGAACCGACATAGGACTGACTTAAAACTCGTGGTTATTAGTGAATGATTTACTTAATCAGTCTGTGTTAATTGTACGAATAAAATGACGTGTTTAAGTGTTTCTGAATCGTACTGCCACGAAGAAGTCAGTGACCATTAAATCATGTCGCAGAGGGACTTTTCCGAGGTATGTAAATTTTCGTTTTTTATATAATGGGTTTATTATTATTATATAATAGGTCCGGTTAGGAAGGTGTTGCTGATCAGCGAAATTAATGGCCCTTAGGCCTGAACTGCAGAAGGATTGCACAGCTGAACCATCGAGGGCAAGTAGCCCATGCGCAGGGTCTTCCAAAGAGAGTGCAGCCTGACAGGCTTTACGAGACCAGGATGTAAAACGGTCCGCAAGAGACTACTCAAAAGAGTCGACCACTATTGACCACAATTCAACATTTCAATCGCACTGCGCAATCGCCAGTATTCCGATTTCCGCATGTCGAACTTTAATTGGTTCTAAAATATAAGAAATTCAGAACTTTCTCTATTCCTTGGTATTCTATTTTAGAAAAATAAATGACGAGTCCTAATTCCGAGAGTTTCTGGTTTTATCTATGGTCGTTCCTAACCGGTGCTTCATTTCGCATACAAGGGGTGTCAATCACAAAGGGCGAACCCTTCACTCCAGGGAGTCTCCCATGGAGTGATTGTAAAATGCTTTTGCTAAAAACAGTGCACAGTCAAGCTACGCCAACCCGGAAGAGTCCAACGCCTTACAGCGAGGCACTGGAAAGAGGAACAAATAAGCAAACCTCGCTCCTTACTACCAGATTTAGACGGATTTCTCCATCCTCTAGTGTCACGTCAGATTCGAAGTCGTTTGCGCGGCCTATACCTGATGTTAGCATTAATTTACTTTGAATTTGTCGCTGACCGCGGATAATTTGACAGGCAAAAGGACAGTCTAAAATGCGAAAGGAAGAGCTTGTGGACATTAATTACGTAATAATTTCGACTATTTGTGCCACCTGTGCCATCGTCATTTCGATGCCAGTGCAGTTTTAGACCCCAAAAATCCCGATTTAGGAACTTAAAAGAAACGGAACTTGTGGACCAATATTACGCGAATAGAAAATAATAACTAATTATTTATTTATTCGAATATCGAATGTCTTAAAGACTTAGAATATTGATACATTTCATAAAAACAAGTGTGGTAAAAGCTTCGAATATCGATCGTATTTAAATTAACCCCAAACAAGCACTATTTTAGCCATCCACCTAGACCAGCGATTCCCAACTAGGGCCTAATGAGCACGGATAATATTTTCGCACTATCCACTTTGTTATAGCTCGCCACTAAATGGCGCTGCAGTGCATCAACTTTTATACCGTTAAACCGATCGCTATGAAAATTGGTATATACAGGTATTTCATCACGGATATAACATGGGCGACGCCAGGTTTATTAATACCACTACTATTTATTTTAAAAAAACTCTTAATTTCGTCTAGAGTTTTTAGTATTCAGCTTTACGTTGTGTCTATACCACGAAGGGCTCTTTGGGATTTCCGGTCCGGTCTTGATCTTCGGAAAAAGTTCGCACGGTGCGCCAGAGCGAAAAGCTCGGAAACCGGCGCCTGCGCACGTATAGCGGCGCGTCGGAACAATTTAATTTGTCCGATCTGGTAACCTGCATTGTGGCCAATTTCCGATATGATCTATAATGGGAGTTCGTGAGCGGCACACACTGGATAATTAGGGGCCGGCCGATTCGACCACATGGGCCAAGTTGGGCCTTCGCCCCGAATCGCGAGAAAAACGGGGATAGGCCCGTGGATAAACAAAAAACATGTTTTCTTTTTAAAAATTATTATATTTATCCATAACATATAATTAATGAATTACTAACTATTGATTAAAACTAGTAGTGGGGTAGAAATAAGTTAAGTGCTTAACTAATCATTATTTAAAAAAAAGGTACAGGCCCATGTGGATTATATTGCCTCACTAGGCTTAGGCCTGTGTCGAGGCAGTAGTCTAGTAAATTTTGTCTAATAGCAGCCGTGTCTTAAAAAAATATATAATATAGATAATATAATAGTAATATTATATTTATATAATATTATTAATAGATATTTTAACTTAATGATAATTATAACGTATATATATATATATATATATATATATATATATATATATATATATATATATATATATATATATATATATATATATATATATATATATATATATATATATATATATATATATATATATATATATATATATATATATATATATATATATATATATATATATATATATATATATATATATATACATATATATATATAGGTATTATAGGTTTTTATTTATTTATTTATTTTTAGGAAAACCAACAGCTAATTAAAATTTAACAAAAAAAAACGAGTAGGATAACAGATTCTTTCCTGACAGATTCTTTCCTAAATCAAATAAACAATGGATAGTAAATACGATGCGCCCTAGATGCTAGGCGCTTTAGTGAAACAAGTTTTTCAAACAACTAGAGCTGTCAACTACAACGGGCGAACCGGTCACCTCAGGAAGTTTTAACGATATTAGATCGTTCTGTCTTCCGTGAGGTAAGCGTAGAAGACACGGGACGAAAACAAACCACTGTATAGTTACACCACTCGCCCGTAATAGACCAACGCCTTACCGCGAGATAACCAGCGGGCCAACACTCGCGTCCTTACTTCCAGTTGCAACCAGATTATTTCGGTCTCCCGACCGGTTACAGGTTCGAAGTCGCTTGGGCGGTCCTCTTCCTTACGTAGCGGTGATGCGGTGTTGATCGAATCTATCGCGGACCACGGCATCCTTTGCAGCTGTTCACCCGGTATCGGGTAGCTGATTGGTCGTTTCAAGAAAAGTTACCGTAAGGTTAACAACTACCTCCGCTCTATAGGAGATAGTACTGTTTCCAGACTCCTTCGGCTGTCAGTCGGAATGCACAATTAGGTGACGCTGCACGGTGTACAAATCGTCTAGGAGCGCCCGAAGGTTGACTCATAGGGAAGACCGGCCCGCAGGCCGGAGTCCTACCCGGGCTCGCACTTCTGCTTGGAGGCCGCCGGATGGGTATTGACCCGTGAGTTTGACTGACCCTAAATGCATAGGTCATAGTGGCCTAAGGGTAACTACAACAGAGCCCATTAGCTCCCCAATATCCCGGACTGATGGCCGACTAGAAGTAGATTTTTTGTCTGGAAAAGCGTGATTGCAGTAATGGCAACGACCCTTTCGCCTTTATCATAGGCTTACACTTCTGCCAGCGATTGCATGGCGAACAGTCGCTATAGCAACGCCATTGCCTATTATCCACTCCGTGCACGAAGTTGTAAGCTGCCGAACTATCAATTTTCTCGTTTCTTAGAAGCGCGGCACAGCTCTACCCGTTGGTCCACGGCGCAGCAATCATATGCCCATTTGGCAAGCCAACTGCCGTGGTCTAATGAAGGAGTCGCTCACTGCGCCTTTGGATCTCACCCGAATGGTGCACTATTATTTAATGAATGCTTATACGATGTAAGGCTGGCTGCATAACTCCACGCATCTGCCGTACCAGTGCAGCGTGATCTTTAGCTACAGCCTGCACTACACTGCTCTCTCAATAAAGTAAACAAATAAAACAAAATAAGAGTTGAAATGATGGCGGGTGCGCCAAAGCAGCTAGAGTTGCCAGATGCAAGTTCAGTTTCTTTTTGTCTGTCGGGTCAAGAAAATCTTGGCAGCCCGGACACTTGAAGGCGTCAACTACAACGAGCGAGCTCGTCACCTCGGGAAGTTTTAACGATATTTGACCTTCTGTCTCCCGTGAGGTGAGTGTACAAATTTGGGAAGAAACAGTCCACTGTCTAGTTACACCACTCGATCAGAAGCCGGGTTTGCAAACAGCGGCCCGAAACTCGCAACCTTACTTCAGTTACGGCCAGATTTCTCCGGCCTCCTAACTGGTTACGTATTCGAGGTCGCTTACGCGGTCCTTTCCCTTACGTAGCGGTGATTCAGTGTCTACTGAATCTATCGCGGACCACAGCATCCTTTGTCCGGCTGTTCGTCCTATATGCTTTCAAGAGCAGTTACCGTAAGGTTAACAACCACCCCCGCTTTATAGGAAACAATGCCGTTTTCAGGTCCCCGGTTATCAGTCGGAGTGTACTGAAGAATGACTGAGGCCACACGATGCCAGTTGAAACAAGGGAAAGCGCGCCAAAACAGCTGATTCGGATCCACCATCTTGAGATACTTATAAAAAATCATGATTACGTGCATGTGATTTCGGATCCGCCATCTTGGGAAAGTTACTTTTACCGCCCGACACGGTTATCTAAAATAAGGGAAGAGACAGACTGCGCTCACGTACGAAACGTATGGGATGCAACGCTTTCACGTTGGTGTGCACACTTGTCCCACGTATACAACGTAATATTATGGCACCAGAAGCTGCTGTCGATTCTCAGAAGGCGCACTAGGATTGTGAACAACAGCTGTATAATAAGTTTTCTGATTATGAGAGTGAGTTTGAAAACGATTTACTCAGTTTGGTATATTTAAATGAATATACTCGCACGAAAAAAGTAAAATAAAAAATAAAAAAGGAGATTCAGATATTGGTAAATAGCTTTATATTCATCTCCTATTTTCTATATGTAAACAAACGAATATAATCGCATGCACCGGTTGTTTTCTCTGTGCATGCACCGATGTTCTATGTATGTCTGACCCATTGCGAATGTAAGTTCTAGACACACTGGTTTTACGCGTGGAACAGCGCACTGTCATTCCATCCAACTTCCGGTGCCGATCTGGAGATCGCATATCGAAGTTGCGTGGGACGCGTGTGACATCGCTGCATATGATTAGTTTATTTCTAAGTCATCTGTTTTCATGCAAATTCAAGGGTCCAGATGTCGTAATGCCTTGCGTACGTTGCGTATAGGCCGCGCCAAATCTCTCGGTCCCTCACCCACATGCTTATTTCACACGTATTGCATTTATTGAACACCAACGCACAGAAACCAAAAGGGGATAAAAATACGTCAAAAGATTAGATTCCTGTGCCTTTTTGGTTTCAGTGCATTGGTGCTTAATAAATGCAATACGTGTGATCTAAGCACGAGGGCGAGGGACCGAGAAATCTGGTGAGGTTTATTCGTGGGGTCAGTCTGTCTCTACCTTTAACTAACAAACAACATAGGTAACCCTTAGAGCCTGTCAAAGTATTTTTCCGAACTTGCCGTGTAATCAAAGTGTTGAGTATGCGATAGGTGCGCGCAAACTGGTTTTATTCTCTCGTCTGCTTGTTGGCATGGTGAAATTACAATCTTGGCATGCCGTCCTCCGACTTAGATAATAATTAAATCAATCTATTGCGCCGCTCTCGGTGCTCCAGGGCGGCTCTACTCATTACGACAAGGTAAAAGTTGGAGTTAGTTGAACACTGAATTTCGTCATCAAAAAGCAACAACCATTTAAACTACACTACTGGCCAAAGTATTGCAAGATATATAACATTCTATTTTTTTTTTGCCTTTCTACATTCTAAATTTTTGGCCAGGGAACTCGCCAGATTTTAATCCTATTAAGTATTTATGGATTATTATTGGCAGGAAAATATCTTGACCCATATGGGTCAATATGGTAATATATGTATATTCAAGTGGGAATATACATATATTCCCAGAACTATTTTGGGATTTCGGTTTTTTGTTATTTTTAGAACTGTTTATGTTGATAGGTTAGGTTAGACCAACAGTATTTGTACTATAAACGTTTTTTACTATATTTTTTTTATAAACGTTTTTCGATAATGCGTCGTGCATGGATCTCCGAGACGTGTTAAAGACACTATGATTTATATTATAAGATGCCATTAACGCTGTCATGAGGCGATGCGATGTAGTCGAACGTGTTGGAGCAGCCGCAGCCGCAGCCGTACCGGACGCCCTTGCTCTTCGTTTTATAGACGATAGGGTCGATCGCGCCGATATGATAAATGCAGGGGAGTGACGACATATTACAGGATTTCCGGTCGATCCGCCACAATGCACTTTCAAACGTAGAATTACTTCAATCATTTCCAAACCAATACTGAGCGGTAAAAGCAGTGATCCCAAGATGGCGGTACGAAATAAAATGTTACAGAAAATAACGATCAATGTCATTTGTTTAAATTTTTTGGTAATTCCATTTTAAAATTTACTAACTTTAGGAAGTATATTTTAGCAAGGGTTTGAGTGTGAAAAACTATATTTTGTCTGTAAATATATTTGAGTTTCTAAACAAAATACGTTCTACTTAAGTTCCATCTCATAAGAAAAGAGAGAAGTATAATATAATGATAAAATATGTGAGTTTCGCTTAAATTATATTTCCGGAATAAAGCGACAACGTGGAAAAGTCATTGTCCTTGATCAGTGTTTCCCATCACAGTTCATCCTCAACGTCAATCGGAGGGTTATCCAGGTACCCCACCTCTGAAACTGACGAAAAAATTATCAAGGTCCACCATCACCGCGTGGACCTTTATAGTTCTTTCCCGTCACACGTTTTCTTTACTCTCTTTCTTCGTTTTCGTCACACGACCTTTGTTTTGAAAATCGATTCATACTTAGATTCGTTTTGAAACAAGCCACAAGATGGCATTAGTATCTCATTATCACAAAAAAAGTTATATTGATCTTTCTTACCCGTAAACTTTCAAATAACTGATCGACTCGCGTATCTTATTTCGACTGTCATCTACGAAGAAGTAACTGTCTCAAAATGGCGAATCTGAATCAGCTATTTTTATGCCCGCGAAGCTCGATAATGCGGTTTATCATTCCAGTTTCAGAAACAATAACGGACGGCAGAAGTACCTATCTATCCCGAGGTAATCTACGCGCACATGTTTTAAATGATGTTAAAATGTTTAGTGATTTATTTCCAGGGTAAAAAAGTCAGAATAAAAGTAATTACAAAATAATTGTTTTTTGAGAACCACGATAATCGAGTAAACTCAGCGATCTGCGTACTCATTGAATAGCGGAACTAACCACTGAATGCAGTTTCAAAATCCCAGATAACGGCGGTTGCAATATCGACGAAAAGTCGGGTGCTGCAAAATTGACGCGGTAAATTCGTTTTTACACAAATGCCTAACAAAAAAGGAGTGTAATATATTCAGGGTTCATCTAGATATATTTTCCGTTACTTGATTTCACCATAACTTCTAAACGTTTGACAAGATTAAAAAAATCGCTGTCATTCCAAGTTTCATAGGCACAGTAAATATATTAGCTAAATATTTACTGTGTCATAGGGTACCTTAACTTTCCAAATATCAATTAAAGTAGTTGTCTAGATGTCCAAATATAAGATTAACATAAATATATCGTGTTTCGTGTTTCGTATTGAGTACATTCTAGAAATATACATGTCTCTATATGGATAAATTTATAAACCAAAAATATTTCATAGAAAACCGTAAAAAAACTAACTATAAATACAATATAAATAGGATAAAGACTGAACAACGGCGTCCACCCTGGACAACGGCGGATGCAACGTCGCCGAATCGTCGGGTGCTACAAACTTCAAGCGGTAAATTCGTTTTATCCTATTTATAATATCAAACAACCACGATAGTCTTCGATTTCATAAATAAAATAGTTCGGTTTCTGTAATGGCAGTCGTGTTTTTATCCTTTTTAACCGACTTAAAAAAAAGGAGGGTATCAATTCGGTTGTATCTTTTTTTAATGTTTGTTATCTCAGAACTCTGCTATTTATGAACCAATTTAAGGAAATATTATTTTATTTGAAAAAATATACTTGCAGATTGGTCCCATTTTTATCAAAATCCTGTTCTGATGATAGGATCCATGAGTAATTGAGGGAACTCCTCCAATATTATCATATAAGGTTGAAAATTTACATGTTGATTTAATTCCGATGACAATGTATTTTTTATAGTAAGCATGACCTGATTCTACACCCTGGGTTGGATCCCGACGAGGGGACTCCTCAACGGTCTACAGCACAGACACAAAATTTTGTATACTTCTTCAGTTATGATAGCCCGTTCTAAGTTTCATCATGACATGGCAGCTGCATTCAGGGTTGGCTCCCGACGAGGGGACTCCTTAACGCACAGGAGCGAAATTTTACATATGCATTCAATTACGACAGCCCGTTCTAAGTTTCACTAAGACAGGACTGCGGTGCCCAGGGTTGGCTTCCAACGAGGGAACTTCTCAACGTTAAACAGCACAGACACAAAATTTTATATACCCATTCAATTATAATAGCCAGTTTTATTTATCATCGTGACATGGCTGCTGCACTTATAATATATATATATATATATATATATATATATATATATATATATATATATATATATATATATATATATATATATATATATACATATATATACATATATATATATATATATATATATATATATATATATATATATATATATATATATATATATATATATATATATATATATATATATATATATATATATATATATATATATATATATATATATATATATGTATATATGTATATATATATATATATATATATATATATATATATATATATATATATATATATATATATATATATATATATATATATATATATATATATATATATATATATATATATATATATATATATATATATATATATATATATATATATATATATATATATATATATATATATATATATATATATAGAAATATTTGATAGTTTTGTGTATATATTCTTTTTAGAATTGATCAATAAGATGATTATAAAGTAAATAATTATAAAAGCCACTTACATCGTGACGAAGGATTCCCTTGATCGGATTCGGGAATGCTTTAGGTGTTAACGAGAATGATGAATGCCTCTCACTTGCGGAAAGAGGAGTAGGTTTAAGTTGGGCCCATTTTTCAACTAGTAAACGCTCACCCTTCATCCAATTATCTCAAAAATTAAGTTACAATCCTTCTTTATACGTAAACTCACTCAATTTCCTATTATTTCAGGGGAAATAACAAGACAAGACGAGCTACTTGACAGATGGAAGAATTTAAAATTTCGAATTTCGTTTTTTTATTATTTTCTAAAGGTGCGATATAAAGAAGCTGCGATCAATATTCAGCTGAAAACTTAAAACTAAAAGCGTGACATGCCCTCATATCAATGAAAGGAAGCAGTCAGCTCTTTCCTATTAGTTGGAAAGATTACCTTTAACCTAAATGGATTATTTACAATGAACGAAACATAAAATATGTAAAAATTCAATATTTTGAAATATTTGATAGTTTTGTGTATATATTGATCAATTCTAAAAAGAATATATACACAAAACTATCAAATATTTCAAAATATTGAATTTTTACATATTTTATGTTTCGTTCATTGTAAATAATCCATTTAGGTTAAAGGTAATCTTTCCAACTAATAGGAAAGAGCTGACTGCTTCCTTTCATTGATATGAGGGCATGTCACGCTTTTAGTTTTAAGTTTTCAGCTGAATATTGATCGCAGCTTCTTTATATCGCACCTTTAGAAAATAAAAAAACGAAATTCGAAATTTTAAATTCTTCCATCTGTCAAGTAGCTCATCTTGTCTTGTTATTTCCCCTGAAATAATAGGAAATTGAGTGAGTTTACGTATAAAGAAGGATTGTAACTTAATTTTTGAGATAATTGGATGAAGGGTGAGCGTTTACTAGTTGAAAAATGGGCCCAACTTAAACCTACTCCTCTTTCCGCAAGTGAGAGGCATTCATCATTCTCGTTAACACCTAAAGCATTCCCGAATCCGATCAAGGGAATCCTTCGTCACGATGTAAGTGGCTTTTATAATTATTTACTTTATAATCATCTTATATATATATATATATATATATATATATATATATATATATATATATATATATATATATATATATATATATATATATATATATATATATATATATATATATATATATATATATATATATATATATATATATATATATATATATATATATATATATATATATATATATATATATATATATATATATATATATATATATATTTTATTTATTTTATTTTATAAAATTATCCAAAACAATACAATTGATTTTTGCGAAGCAGATAAGATTGCATTTGTGTGGATTTTATCCCCCCACTAGATTGTATATCTGTTCTGGGGTGATAGTATTTAAGACTTCACTTTAATCATAGTGACTTCACTTTCTTTCTTTTTTTTTTTTTCTCATTCATTCCGATC